>JANHAO010017177.1:0-14081 GCA_026873985.1 Saraca asoca
TGTTAGGAAATTGCACATTGATCACATTTTGGCATGCTATTTTATTGTGCATTTCCTTTACATGTATCCACACTTTTATTGGGTCGCCAGATTATAAGTGTCTACATGTAGGAAATCATTACTCCTTTGAGTAAGTTTTCTACATTTTTTGAGATGCTTATGCTTCCATTTTGGACCGTATTGTGTTGGGTCATCGGGTCATGGGTATCTTGCATGTATGATATCTATACTCCTTCAAGTATGATTTTCTGCATCGTTTAGGTACTTGTGCACCTATTTTGGACCATTTTGTATGAGAGTGCTGGCTCGATATGACATCCTATTATGGCCACATATTGTTAATTAATCTGGAGATTTCTTGTGATACTGAATTATGTCGTCCAAGTGGGAGAATATTGGAATTTTTTATGGACTGACATAATTCTATAACATCTCAGATTAATTGGATGTCACATTTTAGAGTCTGTTGTTATTAAGTCCAATATATTTGTGATCATTTAGTGGGCTTAGTGGATATTGGGCCCTGTGATTGGGCTTGCCATGATAGATAGGCTTGTCCCATCATCTTTATATTCACAGGGAGAGGCCCTATTCCTAATCACCATTAGAAGTACAGTTTCCCCATCTAGACTGATACAGAGAGTCTGAGGTGGAATAGAGATAGTAATTCTCCCTTTCTTCTCTGCAGGATTCTAGATCTGGGATGGTTTCTGCATCTAAAGTCATTTCAGGTAATTTTGATTACTCCGAATCTCAATTTTATAATTTGTTATATTTTATTTATATGTCATATATTTAGGATTAGATTTTTTTCCTATCGAATAACTTCAGCAATGTTGCACCGTACATTATATTGGCTAAAGTCTAATTTATATAGTCATTAGGCAGTACATAATATTATACGAAACATTTATTCTGATTTTATATGACAAGTTTTGAATAATTGAGTCCAAAAACTAAATATGGTCATTTTAAATTATGATATGTTTAGTTAAATAACATGTACGAGACAGAAATAAATGTATCCAGCATGATTTATATGCTCCTACATATAAACATAACGTCCAACCTTTCTTCTATTTTAATTTTTTTTTCCATTTTTGAGAGCTAATATCATTAAAAAAAAGTTTTAATGATATAATAATATTAAAATGAAAACAAAATTACAGAGATGTCTATAATAGAAATACTAAAAATAAGTAAATGAGTAAGTGGTTATCAATAAATTGAATCAATATAACTCTTATTTGAGTGAGCTAATAATGATCAAACTCATATTTATTCAAAAATTAAAATAGATGGATATGAATAAATTATAACAATGATAAATATAGACAAATAAGTAGATATGATTTACAATTGTCACGTCTATCTAAAAGTCCAAAACACCAATTACCAAAAAGCAAAGCTAACATTAGAAGCACTCATCGACTTGAAGATCTCATATAGTTATTAACTAGGTTTAGTCCAATAGACCATTGGTTTGATCCAATATGTTGGACTATGTACTCAAGCCCATCAACTGGGTTAAGTTTTTACACATCGTAAGTTAAGTTCAATCCCAAATTTTAATTATATTTACAAAATTCTGTGTGTTCAGTATCTTTATTACTTTATTTTATCAATTGCTTTTGTTTTTTTTTTTTTTCAATTTTCTAGTTCTGATTTCAATTTGTTACTTTTTAGATTATCAAAATAAAAAAATAAAGAATTGGACAAAAATACCCTTACGTATAAAATATTACTATATGGATTTTAGCTTAGGTCCCTTGTTTGGTACATCATATAAGGCATGATATTATAGGATAAAGTATACAATCAAATCTTATCATATATTTAATGTATAAACTATATAGTATAACCATATTTAATGTGTCTCTCTCATACATGAAATGTGGTATAATACTATACACCAATCAGAATAAAAGATAATACCCAATAACCAAATGTTATATATAAAAAATAAAAATAAGAAAATATTTTTTACTTTATTAATTTCTTTACTATTTATAACCACTCAACATTTTTCCCTTCACCATGATATAAAGATGATTTTATTAAAACAATCTTATGTTGTAAATAACATTATATATACAATCATGGATTTGTATTCTGTAAAGTGTATATTACATTTTAGAGAGTAAGTGGATTATCATAGTAGTTAGAAAACTAAGGGAGTGAATAATTATAAATTCAAATTATATATGTAATACAATGACATATCAAACAACATTAGTTAATTGCATAAATTTAAATTCCATCCATTATCAGTGTAAAACATTTTACACTATTAGTAAATGGGGAGATGACACATCATTAAAAATAAAAAATAATTAAGAATTATTACCGTTAGTAAAAAGGTTTTAACATTCCTTTTTTTGATGTCGCAAAACATGAGTGAGTGACAGTGTAAAACTCATTTACACTAACAATAGATCAAATTTACATCTTAATTGTGTAATATTTGTAAATTACACAGGAAGAATCTGAAACTGTTGATTAATTATATTCTATTAATGATAAGTTATTAGGAAGTTTATAGAAGTAATGAAATTTATATGCTTGTTTGTATATATTTTAGCCATTCTCTTAATATTAGCCCTTGCTGACTGTATGATAAAATTAGACCAATTTCCTTGCTAAACTTTTTTGTGTACTATAATTAAAATAGAAACTTAATTGTTTGCTGAATAAAGTACATGGCATATTCTTTTCTTTTGTTTTTGTAATTATGTATATTTTTTTTTTGTCTTATAAATTGATATGTGGCATATGAAATTTAACAACGAAGAACAATAATGGACCAATGGACTAAGTTTGTGTTTTGCCCATGAGTTAGGGCTTAGACCCTAGTTAAATAACAAGCTAATTTTTTTTTTTAAGGATTTTAACTTGGATCAAAACTCAAAGTCCATGAATTTTCACGAGTTTAAGCCTTACTTGACCCAATTTAGCCCATGATCATGTTTGGCTAACAGTAACACTGATGCTTTAGGTAGCAAATCAAGTCGAAATCTAATTTTATGTGATAGAAACATGGACAGCAAAGGAATTAAGCATGGTAGAAAACTTTTATGGGAACACAGTGAAACAGAGAATGCTAAAATAGTGTAGTTGCATAACATGATTGCATGGTGATTAACAAATATTAGGGGCATCCACCCTAGTTTAAAAATCTATACAAATCTCCTTTAAAAAGATACAAGATGCTCCACTTAATATTAAATTGTTCATTTGTTAAATAATAAGTAAAGATGATTGTAGAATTCAAATAAAATAATATGAAATATTTTAAATAATTTTAGAATCAAAGATAAGCTTTTACTAAATTTAAGCTACTAAAATATGAAGAACAGAAAGATCAAATTTAGATTTAAGTATATTTTTTTTTATCTTTTAAAACACATCTTTTATATGTTTTAGATGTATATGAAAAGTTGATGTAGGTTTTTTGATTAACGGGAATATTCACTTAATTTCATTAAATTTTAAGAAAAAATTTCTGGTTTTGTTGTATATTGCAAGACAAGGGAACAAGTTGGAATAACACTAAACTCAAGTAAATAAAATCTTTGGGAGGAATCAAATATGGGAAAGGACAAGGGAAGTCTAGAAGATTTGGCCTGCAAAATTTCAACCCAATTTAATTTTGTTTGAAGGTTTTTGGTAGATTGAAAATTGAAAAATTCAAATGTTTAAAAAGAATGTACAGAACACTTCATGAAAAGGAAAAGAAAAATGATTTTTCAAAAAGTTTAAGGAAGAGAAGGATGGAAGAGGATGTCCTCACCCTTTACACTAAATTTGTAAGGGATTTTGTGCGCAAATGAGTAAAAAACTATCAAAAGTAAGAGACTTCCAATGAGAAGAATAAGAGAAAAGGAAGAGAAAGAATGATGGAGAAAGAACATACAATTGGTGGATTTCCAAGTTCGAAGAGGTGAAAATCAATGTTTCTAAATGATATTTGTTATACCGAAAAGCAAAGAACTGAGACAACTTCTCTCATCTGGAGAGTAGAGTCCTATCACTTTACCTTATGCCTATTCTTTTTCTAATATTTTGTTTCTTTCCCAATTTTCTATGCTAGCTAATTTGATTTAGTAGATTTTGAGTAGGTTTTGTTCCTTATATACTTTGAGTAAATTGTTGGTCCCGGGTACATTCCTAATGGAGTTGAGTTTGTCTATCTTCTAATTAATTCCAAATTATTCATAATTTTAGGTTTATATATATTTTTCACTAGATATTTGATATCATGTCTTTTGTTCTTATAGTGATCTTTGTTGTTTATTATGTTTTCTTTGTTTCCTCTAGTGTTTGTATTATTAATTGGTGAGTCTCTTAGAATCTTGTTTCTTCTAAGTCTATTCATTTACTAAATATTAAATCATTAATAATTTGGGTCTTCATCCTATTTCATCAGACTTGTTTCCTGTTTTATTATTTTCTTGTGTTTTTGTGCAATTTACTAATTTCATTGTTTTTAGTGCTATCATCACGTGTCTGTTCACCTTTTAAACTTCAATTCATTCATATTTCTATATTTACATATCTCTTTTGTTTAATCTTGATTCCAAGCCCTTAATTCCCTTGTGATTTTAGTTTTTTCTATTTTAATTTATTTTTAACGACTATGTTGCGTTATTTTATAGGATTTAGTTCTTATTCCATGGCAGAAGACTACTTGTAAAAGGGAGCATCAATTGCCATGGAACCTATAGAAGAAACAGTTTAGCTAGAAGATTCTAAAAATGAAAAAGAGCAAGGAGTGATTATGGTTGGTTAGATATGCAGTACCAAGATTTTAAATAGGAATACGGTTAAAGATATGATCTAGAAAAGCTGGCATTTTGGTGAGAGTTTCTATATTGTTAATGCTAGACCTAATATGTATATCTTTAATTTCAATTATGTGAATAGAGCTAATAAAATTCTATTCAATACTCCCTGAAACATTATGGGGAACTTGTTAAACATGATCATTTGGGATCAATCTCTTAAGTATATATCCAAGAGTAAATTTCAATATGGTTGAGTTTTGGGTGCAAATTCATAATATCCCTTTGGAATAAATAGATGAAGTCAATTCCAGGATAATTAGGAGCAAGATTGGTACTATAATGAATATGAATCTTCCAATTGTTAAAGGTGCATCTTAAGGTCCTTTCTATGTTTATAAGTTAGATTGAACCTTTCAAAGCATTTTCCTTTGGGTGTTTGGATTCCTTGAAGCAGTGATAAAATATGGGCACATTTTTCTCACAAGAAGCTTCAAAACATTTGTTTTGATTGCAGAATTATTGGTCATGAAGTCAAATTCTATAAAAATCCAAGAGTCTCTTTTATGGATAGAGATAGGTTTTGTAAATATGGTCTACGGATGTGTGTCCCCCCAGAAAAACCCAGTTCCTGATTATTTCAAGCAACCTCTAAACTTATTATCCAAAAATTTCTAAGTCATTCTAGTCAAAATAGCAATATGCAAAATTAGTTTATAGAAGATACTAGTGTTATAAGTTTGGGTAACATGAATGCTATTGATCATGTTTTTGACTTGATTAAGCAAACATTAATCTTCAAATTTTGAATAGTTAGAGTTTTTTAACTCAAAGGTCCCTATTATGATGAAAAATCATATTTAATTGCTGCCAAGTATTGTCTCTTCTGGTTTTAATGCTTCTTTATAGGATCGGGATTTGGGGAGTAGTCAAGTAAATGGTGATAAGCTTCATTAATTGTCTAATTCAAGAAAACTAAACAAAGGGATTTGAATAAGGATGAGCTTAAGAGAGTAAAATTAAAGCTGAATAAAGAGAAAGAATAGAGGTCCCACTATGGAAGAGCTAAACTTCTCGAAAGGAGTTTTGGGAGATGCTTTAAATTCAAATCCAATTGTTTGAAGAATAGTTATTATTTCAAAGTAGAAAAATAAAGCATGTAAATCTAGTATATGAGGTGTGGACTTTTCTGTCACCAAGGTTGTAGGCCTTATCATGCCCACAAAAGATAAATGATGTGTATGGCTTAGAACTATTAAGGTATCAATCATATCTCAACAATTCAGGTTCTAAGAGCCCTTTTAAGGTTCCATAAACCTCATTATGTTTTCCTTTGTGAAACAAAAGCATTTACATCCAAAATTGAGGAGGTTGAACAATCTAATCAAATAGAAAACTATTATTTTATTTTTGTTAATGGTACGAGAGAGGGGTTTGCGATGTTTTGGAAGTTAGATTTGGATTTTAAAATCATTAAAGGTACTAATCGATTAATTCAAAATGATATCTATTCAATGTATTGTTAAAATGAAAGTCCTTCAAAATGGTATCTCATTGCAGTGTATGGATCATCATATTATACTGGTAGATATCATTTATGGATCAGTTGTGTGAGCTATAGGAAAACATATGGGATCCTTAGGTTATTTTAGGAAATTTTGACTATCTAAAAAATTCCCATGGCAAAACTAGAGGTATTGAAGTTAGAAACTCAAATGATGCTACTCTTGGGCTCTATGAATCATATTGGTGGTATAGAATTGGATTATTATGGAAACACTCATACCAGGGATAATGGAAGGATACATTGGTGCACAAATGATCAGAGAAAGACTAGACAAAGTAGTGTGTAATGACATTTGGAAGCTGTCTCATCCCAAAGTTGTTACTATCCATTTACTTTATGGCATTTCAAATCATTCATCTATTTTACTAGATTTAAGTTTTGATAAGGATAATTAGCCAAGACCATTTAGATTTATCTCTGCGTGGTTAAGAAAGATCTTGCAAGAAGGTTATAGCCAAGGCTTAGGATACAAGTATTCAAGGTTCTTATGCTTTTTAGTTCATGAATAAACTCAAATTGATTTAGAAAGCTTTAAAAGTGTGAAATCGATCTCATTTTTGTTATTTTCAAGCTAAACTAAAGACTTTACATAGTGTACCTCAAGATATAACAACTAAGGAGTCTTTGAAGGAAAATATATTGTTAGAAAAACAAATTCAAAGTAATATCAATGACCAATTGATTAAATAGGAGGAAATCTGGTACACAAATCTAGGGAATTGTGAATTCATGATGGGGATAGAAATTATAAATTCTACTGGCTATCTACAATTATTTGGAGGCGTAGAAAAAATATAGCTAAGATCAAGCTCCATTCTATCTAGTGTTTGAAAGATCGTGCTCATTTGGAAGATTACTTTGTTTTTGGATTTTAGAAATTATTCTTGAGTTCAAATAATGATTTCCTAGAGGATCTAGTAGACCTAACCAACCTATGATTTCTAAAGAAGAGAATGCTCAATTGTGTGCAATTCGCTTTATTGAAGAAATTTGGAATACACTTTATTCTATGCCAAATCTTAAGGTGCCAAGTCTTGATGGGTTCAAGGCTATTTTTCACAAAAAAAAAATGTTAGAAGATAGTGGGATCACAGGTTATGAATACAATTCAAAATTTCTTCAAAATAGGTTACATTTTAAGGGAACTCATTGCTCTAGTTCCAATAAAGCTTAGTGCGAATCATTTTGGAGATTTCCATCCTATTAGCTTATGTAACTTGATTTATAAATTAATTTCTAAACTTATAGCTAATAGGATGCAATTGCTATTAAACTCCTTAATCTTACCTGTACAATTAGCCTTTATTCCAATTAGATGGATTGGGAAAAATGGCTTGTTGGCCTAAAATATTATTCACTATTTTGCAAAGAAGCGAGGTTCTGGTGGATTGATGTGTAGAAGGTTTATGACAGAGTTGAATGGAAGTTTGTGTTGGGAATATTGGAATTATCTGGATTCAGGCCCACTTATGTTTGGTGGATAGAAGAATGTATATCAACAGTATCATTTCAGGTTCTTCTAAATGGGAGCCATTCTAAAAGGTTTTGTCCACATCTTTGGCATTGGCAAGGTGATCCTCTATTACCATATCTATTCATTTTTATGTTTTGAAGTTCTATCATAGCTACTATTTAAAGTATAATTTGAGAATAGTATTCATGGAATAAGGATTTCTAGAAATGGCCCATATTTCTCACATTTAATGTTCATAAATGATGCTATGATTTTCCTTAAAGCAAATGTGAATGAGGTGACTCACTTGTGGAATATCTTTGATAGATATAAATTGTGGCATGGCTAGAGAATCAATTGTTCAAAATCTAGTTTTTTTTTCTCGTAATGTCTTTAGAGTAACTAGGAAGGGTCTAATGGATTTCTTGCAAATGGGACAGTTAAGTTCTGAAGCTAAGTATCTAGAGATCCCTTTAATCCTTACAAGGTCCAAATTTAGGGATTTCAAGTACTTAATTGATAAAGTTCTTGGTAGATTATCAGGGTGGAGAAAGAATGATTTATCTTGGACTGGGAGATTCACTATGATGAATTTGATCATTTAGTAGTTGCCAATTTACACCACGTTTCCTTATAGAGGTTTGTTCTAAATTGGATTCAATTTGTCGTAGGTTTTAGTAGCTAATAAAAGAGGATAAACATAATTGTTTTTATCTTAAGGCCTGAGATTCTTTGTGCCAACAAAAAAGTGAAAGGGGCTTGGTTTTAAATAATTTCATTATATTAATCAAGCATTATTGGCCAAATTAACATGGAAAATTGAAACAGCTAAGCATGATTTCGGGGTACTAATGAAATTTAGTCTTTAGTTTCAACAAGATCAATTCCTATCTCAAACATGTGGTCTCAACTATGGAATTTAAACCTTTACCAACAATAGCTCTTTAGCATAGCTAGCAAAGTTCTATCTATGAAGACAAGAATTGGAAACTTAGTAGGAATTGGAAATACCTTATATTGAGATTCACATTCTACAAGTATGTGAAGTATTCCATCATTTTTTGTTTTAGTCTCATAATATTGACATCACTAGCTTACAACCCTCTATGTTCCTCAACTTGCTAAATGAAGGCGACTGAAAGTTGTATATGAGCTTTGATCATGATCTCTGACTAGAAACCGTGTTCATTGCAATTGCCTTGAAGTGTATATAGGAGCTTCAAAATTCTATCATCAACAATGGATGTTTGGTGAACTTCAATTAAATTGATCAATTGTGCTAGAAATAATATTTTAAAAATTGGACATCAAATTGAAAAGGTTATTAGGTCATGATTTGATTGGTTTGACTTGTTAAACCAATGGTTGATTGGATGATGTTATAATTAAGAAATTAAATATATTAAATTGAATTACATATAAAAATAATTAGCATGTAATATAATTTATAAATTTAAGCTTGTAATACATAAGAACTCACAAATACAGCAAATAAGAATCATTATAAATTCTATAAGAAGTTAATAATGAACAAGGTATTATAGTTGTGGGCATTTATTCAGCATATCTTTCAAAAAATATTTTTCAATTAAAAATACAAAAAATAAAAACAATTTCCAAGCAAAATGTAAAACAAAAAACAAAAAAAAGTCAATTAGTTGTTGAAAACTAGTTCCGATTCACCAATTTTGACCCCATCCAGTTCAATCTAATTTTGACCGGTCTAACTCGGTTTAACCGTGAAAATGGTTTTATGGTTGAACTAAATTGTTATAAATATCAATTTTCAGACTAGTTTGATTGGTCGATCTAGTCTAATTTTCTACACATTGGCCAAAAAATAGCAAGAGATTTGAGAAAGGAAGCTACTAGGATTTCCTTTTAATTGGAGAAGAGAAGGCAGTGGTTGGATTCGGCTTTTGGAAAAGATTGTAGTTGGAATTCGAGTCAACCCAAAGGAAAAAATGGATCTCAAAACTCAATTAAATTTAATGTTGATGCATCTTAGGTTAGAGGTAATGCCTTTATAGTGGTAATGGCCCGAAATGCTTAAGGCAAAGTCTTGAGCCTTTGGTATGATAGCTATGAATGTTTGCTGTCAATAGCTACTAAGTTACTAGCCATTCAAAAAGCAATATTGGTTTTTAATAATTTTTTAGACTGAGAAGTCCAAATGGAAAGCGATTGCAAGGTGGTTGTAAAGGCTTGTTTTGGGTATATCTTAGTGTCCAAGGAGGGTTATTTCTAGTTTTGAGATAGTCAAAAGTCTACTCTCTTCAACCAATAATATTGAGCCTTTTTGTTGTCCCAGAGAATGTAATGAGAGTGCTCATAAAGTTACAAAATGGTTTTTTATGTGACTAGGAGTGGAGTAGGTCATCAGTCATAGATTCCGCCCAATGTTGAATGTTTTGTACTTTATGATTCCTTTTCCTTTGGGGATGAAAAAAAATTATCCTTTAAAGAATTTAATTTTGATCACTATCAATATAAATCAATTTTACATTATTATTCACCCATGGTCATATGTTGTGATGCCATTAAAAGATTATTAAAACTCTTTCTAGTTACTTTAAACTTTTTAATGATGTGGCATCTTGATATTCACTTGGTGTAAAAAGTTTTACATTGATAATAGATCAAAATTAAACTTTTTTTAACAGTTCAATTTTGTACTACAACTTTGGTAGATGGAAGTATAATTTTTCGCATACTTATTAGTTGTTACATTCAAAATCCACACAAAATTACAGCTTTCTATGAAAAATTTTGAAAAGAAGAAATTTTTTTGATAAAAGTTACAATTTCTTTTATAGGAGTTGCAAAACATTTTCAACTAGGATATAGAATGATTCAAGTTTTTTTCACCTTAAACTCATCAATAAAAATTGTGTGGTGCTGCCGGTATTCTTAATAGCACTCTAACATCCTATATAGCCTTTGAAACTTTTCCCTCTTTTTTTTTTTTGTTTTTCAACTTCGAACTTAAGACATTGTGCAAAATTATGCAACATGTGATTTAGCTCAAACTTGATTTGAATGTATTCTTCTGGCTTGAACTCAAATTGAAATTTAACTTAATAGGCTTGATTCGTATGTGTACAAAATAAGTTATACAACTCAAGATGAGGCAAAAACTGAAATCATAGATTTTAATATAATAAAACATTTTGCAATGCATATTGAGTAAATATTTTACAAAATATTAATACATTAAATATAATAATTCATCCAACCAGATAAAAAATAAACGGGCTGAACACTTTATAGCTAAATTTTTTAAATGGCGGTTAAAATAATTATAATGGGATGGATAGCGTAATAGAACTTAAAGTGGAGAGAAAATCTAAGTTTATATATAATGGAAACCATTGTTATGAAAATTATAGATTAAAATATTAATTACATAACAAAATATAAAATCACACTTTAACATGTAATATTTTTAATCACTATAATATTTATAGAAAAATAGTGACGAAGGAAAACCAACTACAGAGTAATAGAACGAAAATTCTTTTCATGTTCAAGATGAAGAATGATAGTTATTAATAAGATAAATTTATATAATAAATTGTATTATATTATAGCAAATATTACGAATACTTTTTTAAAAAATTAAGATATTAAATTTTATATATAATTCATCAAGTAAAAATTGACTATAGTGAGAGGGGATACTTGATATATAATAGAAACGATGATTATGAAGAAAATAAATGAGAATATATAGTAAAAATGATGTAAATGATATTTTATCATGTAATATTTCCATTCATTAACTTTAATCCATAAATATGGGTTTTCATGACACCAAAGGTCCTTGGAGAACATAATATTATAGTATAATATAATTAGAGGTGTTAAACGGACGGACTGGGACGGATCGGACCAAAATCCGCATGGACCGGGCCTAAACGGGCTCGATCCATTTAGGCCCGTATTAAAACGGGCCCGTGAATTACCGGTCCGGTCCATTTAAAGACCGAACCGGCCCGCGGACCGGCCCGTTTTGTATAGAAAATGAAAAAAATTATATTTTAATCCCTAAATTTCTCACAATCTTTTATAAAGACCCACCTGAATAAAATTTTTTCAATTTAATCCTTACAAATTTTCACTTTAATCCCGATCCATTTAGGCCCACGGACTGGCCCATATCTGTGCAGATTTAGTTCGCTTGGACTGCAGCTTGTTGGACTTGGCTTGTTTAGACTCGTTTTTAAACGGGCCTAATTTTAATAAGTCCAACCCGCTCCAAATCCGGGGACCGGTCCACTTGGCCCGCGGGCCAATAATCCATTTAACACCCATAAATATAGTATAAACAAATAGAGGGTGTTAACATGGGTTGGCTTGGGAATAATTTAATTTTGTTTGGAATTGGTATAGAAAAAGAGAATGATTGTTCTAACCCAACCTGACAAGAGTATAGAATTGTTAAATATTGACCTGTAGACTAATGGATTTGTTTGTTAGTTTGGTAATATTTAATAAATAATATTAGATTAATTGATTAGTATATATATGTTGAAATAATATTAAATAATTTTAATATTAAAATTAATAAGTTTATATATTTAATGTTGTCAATATATATTAAAAATTTTAGTAAAATAAATAATTATATTTAATATTAATAAAATTAAAATTAAAATAAAATTTAATAAATAAAATTGGATGAAAACTATTATTATAAAATTTAAAAGCGAGTAAAATAATAATTATACAAAGTAATTTGTATATATAAATAAATAAATTATTGAGTTTGTTGACACCGCTATAAACAACTGAGACTCACCCCAAAGCAAACAATAAGCACCATCATTTTTTGAAGGACTTGCAACACCCAACATTCTTCAAAGCAACCAATATATCAGTTTCACCTCTGCAAAACTTTGTTGGAAAATTTTGGTGGGGTGAAAACAACAATCACAGAAAGAAACATCTAATATCTTGAGATCATATAACTAAATCAATAGAGCAAGGAAGACTTTGTCTTATGAGACTGGAACAATTCAATCAAGCTATGCTAGCTACACGAGTTTACAAGTTTAAAGAGTTGTTTCCGGTCCTAAACTTCTAATTTGGAAAATATAGATGATCATCACTATAATTCAAGCAAGAGATGGCAAGACATTAGAGGCAATGCTCAGATAATTACAAATAAATTATTTTGGCAAATTGGCACTAGATCCCAAATACCTAGAAACCAGCTGCTCTTCTTCCTCAAGGATTGCAGACAGTTCAAGATTTAATATCATCTCATAGTTGCTACTTACCATTATCAGACTTGTATGAAAATTTTTCAAAAACCTATATCTTTTGAGGGGACACTGCTAGTCTGAATAGAATCAGCCCAAGACTATTTTTTTATGTCAGGAAAGGCTATCTTCTTCTTGATCAACAACTTCATATCAATATTTTAAAAATCAGATCAGATAGTAAATCAGAAAATTCATTGGGTCATGATTTAATTAGTTGAATTGGTTAAATTAATGGTCAAATCAGATAATGTTATAAATATAAATTGATATAAACTTATTAAAAAATTTAAATAGTAAGTAACATATACTGTAAATATGATATCATATTTTATATAAAAAATAGAAGAAATTAAGTAACTAATGAATTTTTAATTAACTAAATGCTAAATTTATTTTTTTTAGTTTTTGGTTAGATATGAGCTTATTGGATCGATCCAAAAAAAAAGTGTAAAAGTAAAAAAAAAAAAAAAATTCTGACTAGCTTTCTGATTTTTCCTAGTTTGTATTAGTTTAAACTAATTCAAACCAGTTCGACCGTGTTATAGGAAAAAAGTGGTTTTAAGATAATGAGACAAACTCGAGCTCAGCAAAGGCTAAGTTACCCAACTCGCTAAGGGTGCCCAACAAGCCCCATCCCGCTTACCGCTAGAAAGCGACACAATGAGGTCGTCACAAGACCAGCTCGCCAAGCAGTTGACCATCCTGTTCGAACTCGCTATTTCGCTACATTGACATCGAGCTTGCTATAGCGACCTTCCACAACGACCAAGAGTTAGGAATCCTAACTCGAGATAACAGGCACCTCGCACGGTAAAATAATATCGAGTAGCATACACATACAAATGCTAGTCTACAGCTGACAAGAGGGGCCCACCCTGTAGACAGAGGCCTACAACAGTCGAATTGCAATAGTTTCACTATCTTTTCTATTTATTTCTTGATGTAACACAACTGTAGCTTATATTTATTTTATGTAACTCTTCCTTCCTCTATAAATAGGAATGCATTGTTAG
>JANHAO010017178.1:0-14082 GCA_026873985.1 Saraca asoca
ATGAAAATCTACTCACACATAAGGGAAATAAAAATCAAACTCATTATCATTGAATACTTCATAATATTCAATACAATGCAGAAAAATAAAGATGAAGATTGAAAAAGAAAACTAGGATGCCAAGTGATGAAAATAAACTAGAATCTTTGCAAGAACTTCAATCCACAAGAATATCTCTCAATCTACTTAGAGAAATGCCTAAAAATAGAAAACCTAGCTAAGCTATATGAAAACTGTCTAAAAAGCTCCTTTTGGTTACGTAATAATGGCTTATATATCAAGATAACAGTGTCTGGAATATGGCCGTATCCTGTGACACTGCTAGCCTATGTTTTGTGCTGGAGAATTGCTAAGGAATGCACCAAATACGACTGTATCCTGGGATATAGCTAGGCCATATTTGGTGCTGCCAATTCTGATTTTCCTTGTTTCAAGTGCAGTTGAGTTGTATTCTTCATAGGGCTCCTTTCCTTGCTTTTGTTTAATCCAAATATGCTTCGAACTTCTACTTTCACCCTCCTTTCCAAACCTTCTTGCTAACCTATAAAGAGAAATACAGACCACAATAGTACCAAAGAACAAAAATACTAAACTAAAATTAAAAGAGCAAAGAAATCACAAGTTAACAACAAATCAAGAGATAAAAATCAACATAATATTATGCATTTTGCTCGTTTATCACATACACTAATGCATAATTATACACCCAATCGATACTTTGCCCAACTATCATAACAATTTCAAATTTTGTAGTCTAACCTAGCATATAATCATAATAAATAATTAACTTATGGATCTTATTAATTAATCATCCAATACAATTATACAAATAAATTAGAGAAATTATAGATAAACAAAATAAGAATAACTCAAGAATACAAATTAGGTTTCACAATCAAAATTGAATTGAAGTAGAATTTTTCTTTAATTGAAAGAAAAGTTTAGCTATTCATTACAAGAGAAGTAAAAAGAAAAATAAAAGGAAATAGAATACTTAAAAAGTCTAGTGTCCTTATTCTAAGACAGCTCCTCCCTCTTTACAAAGTTAGAGAAAAGAATGGAATGAAAGAATGAATCACTAGCTAGGTTTTTGTTATGAGCTCTCTTTTCTCTCTACCTGGGTTGTTAAATTAGAATAGATAAGGGCATAATTGGACCCTGGTGTCTTTATGGAAATCAAATTTCTACTTCTTATTAATCTAATGGCCCAGAGTTTGCTCAAAATGAAGCTATCTTACCTAAGTTATGAGACAAAACCTAAAATAGGCTCTGTAGAGCATATCAACCCTTAATAGATTCTGCATTTTGGCTTTGTAGTCCTAAAACCCTTAATAGGCTCTATAGAGCATATTAACCATTCATGAAAATGTTAAAGGTGGATCCTACCTATCCAATGGGCATAGGTTTGCCCCATTTGAAGGCTTCGAGTTCCAAAAATAATAAAAATATATTGGATTAGGTTTAATAGGTCAGTACTTTGTTTCAACCCCTACGCTAATTTTTACCATCTGAACATTCGACCTAGGCTTAGGACTCTTCATAACAATTGTAAGCCTTGCTATTAGCTTTCCAATAATATAAGAATCAACCCAATTATAGGTTTAGAACTCTAGATATAACTAAAAGCCTTAAACAATGTGAAATTAATTATAATTAGTCCCAAATCTGACCAAATCATGAAACCAATCACAAATACTTTAATTTGCACAAAATAATGATAAAAAACTAAATGAAGAGGAGACATAAATTATATAAATATTGTACACATCATATTGCCTTTGTTCTATAGACTATTGGGAAAGGAGTAGCCCTTATTTATGTGCAAATAGATGTCTGATAACCATGTAAAGCAAAAAGGAGCATTTCATGCCAATCCTTATATGTGATTGTCATCTTCTGAATGATTTTTTTAGATTCTTGTTGGTGGCTTCCATTGCTCCATTCATCTTTGGGCAATATGGTACTGAGTTGTGGTGCCTTATGTTAAACTATTTGCATAATTTTACCATTATTTTGTTATTTAGATTAGTCGCATTGTCTATAATGATTCTTTCTAGAATACCATAATGACATATCAAATTTCCCTTAATGAAGTTAAACACCATATTTTGAGTCACATTGGCATAAGAAGAAGGTTCAACCCACTTTGTAAAATAATTAATGGTGACTAGGATAAATCAATAACCATTCAAAGCTTTTAACTTGATTATGCCCATGACATCTACCCCGTACGTTGAAAATGGCTATAGTGTTGTGAGAACATTCAATGATTTTGGTGGTGCATGGATTTTATTGGCATAGGCTTGACATTTGTGACATTTTCTCTCATGATTGATGTAATTGGACTCCATTGTTATCTAATAGTATCATGCTTTTAAAATTGTTTTTGGCATTGCTTGCCCATTTGCTTGTGTTGTACAAAAACCTTCATGTGTTTCTTCGATAATCTTCTTTACTTCCATAGTATCAATAAACCTTAGTAACATCATGTCAAAAGTTCCTTTATACAACAGGTCTCCATTTAGGAAGAAGCACATTGTCATTCTTCTTATACTTCTTTCATCATTTTTTAAGGCTTCCAGTGCATGCCATCAGCTTTTGATATAGCATTTAATATCATGATACCATGGACTTTTATCTAGCTCTTCTTCAACATTCAAGCAATATGCTTAAGAATCTCATCTTTTGATCTTGATAAGATGTTTCTCATCATTATAACTTACTCTAAACATGGAAGACAGGGTTGCCAAAGCATCTACTATCTAGTTATCCTCTTGAGGAACATGATGAAAAGTGATTTCATCAAAGTGCACATGTAATTTAATTATGTATTTATGGTAGGGAATCAATTTAGCATCTTCAATCTCTCATTCTCCATTTATTTGATGGATTACTAATGCTGAATTCCCATATAATTTTAAAGTTTTGATCCCTAAATCTATTGCTACAAGAATACCCATGGTACAAGCTTTATATTGGGCCATATTGTTTATGCAATCAAAACATAGCTTGGCTGTGAGTAGGGTAATATTTCCCTTAGGGGAAATTAATGCTACATTGATACTATGCCCTAATGCATTAGATGCCCCATCAAATAATAGCCTCTTTGCATTGCATTTAATGCCTTCTTCTTTTCTAAATAAGGCTATAATATCTTCATTAGGAAACTCACTTTGCATTGGTCCACAGTCTTCAATAGGTTGATGAGCTAAGAATTTATCAAGAATGCTACCTTTTATTGCCTTCTGAGTGACATAAACAATATTGAATTTTTACATGAGTGCTTGCCACCTTGCAATCCTACCAATAAGAGCAAATTTCTTGAAGCTATACTTAAAAGGATCTATCTTGGATATTAATCATATGGTATAACACAACATGTATTGCCTCAAGTAATGAGCTACACACGTTAAAGCATAATAAGTGCATTCTAGTGACAAGTATTTGGCCTTATAATTCATGAACTTATTGATCAAAAAACATATAGCCTGATCTTTTCTCCTTGACTCATCATGTTGCCCTAACACATAGCTTATACATTCTTCAAGAATAAATAAGTACATGATAAGAGGTTTGCCAGGGTTTGGGTGGTACCAATATTGGCTATTCCAACAAATACTATATATTTTTCTCAAATGCCATTTGGCAATCTTCATTCCATTCAATAGTTTGGTTTTTGCACAATAATTTGAATATCGGCTTACAGGTGGCTATTAATTAAGATATAAATCTCACAACGTAGTTCAATTTTCCCAAAAAACTCTAAACTTCTCTATCTGTGTGTGGAGTTGGCATTTCTACATTGGCTCAAAATTTATCTGAGTTATCTTCTATTCCTTGTTAGCTAACCATAAACCTAAGAGCTTTCTTAATCTAACTTTGAATCTGTGTTTAGCTAGATTCAATCTAAATTAAGATTTTCTTAACCTTTCGAACAATTTCCTTGAATTTTTGACATGATCTTTTTCTTCTTTAGATTTTGTGTTCATATCATTAACATAAACCTCAACTTCTTTATGCATCATGTTATGAAATAAGGTTAACATGGCTCTTTAGTAAGTTGCCACTGCATTCTTTAATCCAAAAGACATTACCTTATAAAAAAAGTGCACCAAAAGGGTAACAAAGGTAGTATTCTACATGTTGTTCAAATCCATCTTGATTTGGTTGTAACTAGAAAAGCCATATATAAAAGAAAAGATTAAATGTCTAGCAGTGTTATCAATTAGGATATCGATGTGTGGTAGAGAGCAATCATCTTTGGGACTAGCTCTATTTAAATCTCAGTAATCAACATAATTAAAACCTTCTTATCCCTTTCTAGAACTAGGTTAATATTAGCAACCCATTCCAGATATTTTGTAACCACAAGGAATCCAGCATCAAATTGTTTCTCTTATCTTTAAAGCTGTGTCAAATATCATTCTCCTCAACTTTTGCTTCACTGGCTTACATCCAAGCTTTAATGGTAACTTATGAACAACTATATCAATGTCTAGTTCAGGCATCTTGATACAATCAATCAAAATCATTACTATATTCATAAAGGGGATTAATTAGCTTCTCTTTTTAATTCCTTGGCATTGAAATACCAATCTTTACTTCCTTTCTATCCTCCTCAAAACCTAGATTGATCACCTTAATTGATTCATCGTGGGGTCGAATTTCCTTTTCTGTTTGTTCAACTAGTCTTAAGAGATCTAATGATGCTTGTACTTCATCTTCCTCATCAATTTTAGTATAATTGATATGGTGTTTAAAATCACACATAGGGGGTATAACACTATCATTATCAACCATATTGCTTTAAGACCTAGATTTGATAAGAAGTTGAAAAAAAGGACAAAATAAGTAAAGAGCTAAAGGGTAAGGAGAAAGTAAACATGAAGCATAATATAAAATGTATTTATTATTTGGAATAAACACTAGAATAGAAACATGGATGCCCTTTTACAAGCTAAATCCTATATAAGGCCATAGGTAGAGCCTTTAGGGACAATAATGAATAAGGAAAATGTACTTATTATGTTAAGTAGACACTAAAATAGAACATATAAACCTATCAACAACATATCTTAAGGCCTCAGGGCATGAAATTATATAATTACTTTGAAAGGCATTCTTGCACCATAAGGAACTTTATGACATCCCAATTATTAAGTCTTGTATATGAGGAGCAGGCATAAATAAAATAGTTATTATCTTCACAAGAGGCTTCACCTTCAATGACCATAACTTGATTTGGATATATAACATCTGCACATCTTTGGCTTTCGATTCTCAAGGCATGCCAACCTTTTTTCCCTCCACTCATTGCAGATCTTGATTCTATCAATCCTTGTTGTTTTATAACCTAAACCAAATATGTCTTCATTCTTGGGGAGTCACACAAATTTCTTGATGCCTTGACAATACCTTTCTAATCCTTTCCTGGGTTCATATCCATATTCCAACATGACTTTACTTACCATTATTGATGCAGTAGAAAGAGGTGGAGTTGGTATTAGTGCCCCTTCTTCTATGTAAGAGGCATAGGCAATCTTAAAAGATTAAAATGTACTTTCAAGTGCCTCCTTTGCAATTTCAACATATGGAGTATATGATTTTATGATTAAGAGGTCCTCCTCTCCTAATATGGCCACTAACCTATTATCAATTATAAATTTGACCTTCTAATGTAATGTTAATGGTACTACCTTTACTGAAGGAATCCACAGGCGACCAAGCAAGAAACTATAGGTTGGAATGATATCCATAACTTGGAATAAGATGTTGAAGGTGGTAGGCCCAAATATATTGGGATTTCAATGTCATATGTCACTTCCCTTTTTATGCCATCAAAAGCCCTCTCTATTGTATTACTTTGTTTCATATGAGACTAATCAATGACCAGCTTAGTAAGCGTTATTTGTGGCATTACATTTAATAATGACCCATTATCAACAAAGACCCTTGCCATGAGATGGTCTTTACACTTTACAAATATTTACAAGGCCTTGTATGTCATGTTCCATCAGCTGTATTTCATCATCGGTGAAAGTCAAATAATTATTTGTTGTAATGTTGTGTAGATGCCACCCAATTTCTCAATCGAAATGTCATGGTAAATATGAGCTTGATTTAGCCCTTTTAGCAATACTTACCTTTGAGGCTTAGAATTTAAAAGTAAAGATAGCAAGAATGTCCTGGCTGACATGTGATTTAGTTTTTCAATGACCTTATAGTCACTTTGCTTGATAAGCTTTAAAATTTCACATGCCTCCTTATTAGAAATTTATTTTTATATTCAATCTCCTTTTATTTTGTTGAGTATTCATCATCTTACCTAACCACATGTCTGGACTCTTTTCTTAACACTTTATCTTTCCCTTTTCATTACCTTTCAACTTCTTCGATCCTCTGCTACTCCAGTTCTTTAAATGTGTAACAACACACACTTCTAGTTATTCACTTATCCTAGATATATTTGTTATAGTAGACTGCAAAGTTAGAAGTGTGTTAGAGATGATTTATCATAATTCCAAGGAACCACATTTGCATTTTTGTAAAAATAGTTAGCACTCAAATTTTGATAGGTCCAAGGATGTGGGCGAAGCTTTTGGTTGGTTCAACAATCTATTTTTCATTATATTGAATTATCAATGGCTTTGGGGTAAGTAAAGATGTATAAGCATTGTCTTGACTAATGAAAAATCACTAATTGCATTCACCCCATTATTTTTATTCCCTTAAATTTGAACTAATTGTTAGTTCATTAACTCTTGTAGCACATCCTTGAAGTTATCACACTCACTGATGAAATGTATAGCTTTGCCCCCATGATAATCATAAAGTGGCTAATTTTCCTCATTGTAAGGCTCAAAATAATGTCATTGTTATTATAGAAATCCATTTTCCCATAGAGCTTTGTAAATGTACTAAATGGGCATTTTTATCACCAAGTATAGCTTTGATTCCTTCTCAACAACATTCACCCTTGAACCTTCATGATCGGGTAATAGGTTGCGATTAACATTAGGTGACACATTTATCCTTTCAAAAGTTAACCATTTTACATCAATTAAGGATTGCACTTTATTTTTAAAAGCTTGACAGTTTTCAATCCAGTGACCTATAGTTGCTACTTGATAGCCACATTGAGCATTTGGGTCATACCATTTAGGATATAAAGTTTCTATGGGAGTTATGGGAGAAGTTCAACATAAGATATGGGAATGTGATCATAATGATTTGATTTTCTTTTAGGCTTATATGGGTTCTTCTCAGATTAGGATTTTAATCTTGATTTGGATGCACTGATAGTCAAAAAGGAATTCAAATAGCCATTGAAGGTTGGAATGAAGGTGGTATAGGATAGGGTGGTATGTATGGGGTTGACAAGTGTGGTTGGGGAATATACTATTAGTTAGGACTCATTAGGTGTAACTTCTTTTCTATCCTTGTATCATTGCTAGTGGCATAAACCTCACATTCTTAACCTTATGTTCAATCCTTTCTTTGATGATAACCACATTAAATAAATTGGTTGACACATTTCCTATCATTTTGTCATAAAAAGGTAGGAGAAGTATGCCAATAAATGTCAACACCAATTCCTTATCAGACAAGGGAGGTTGAACTAGAGTGGCCAATTTCCTCAATCGTTGATCATATTCCTTAAATGTTTTTAAGGCCTTCTTTTCCAAATTATACAATTGTAGTTAATTAGAAGCCATGTCAATGTTGTAATGATATGGGTTTAAGAAAGCGTCAGCCAAGTCCTTCCATCATTGGATCCTATTTCTATCTAGCGTTGTTTACCACTTAGCTGCTGCCTAGTAAGGCTTTCTTAAAAGAAGTGAATGAGCAGTTTGTCATTATGAGCACAAAATGCTATCTTTTGACAATATGAGGTCAAACAATTCATAGGAGAAGCGAAGCCATTATATTTTTCAAAGCAAGGCACTTTGAATTTGGGAGGAATAACTACATCAGACACCAAACATAGCTCTATAGCATTAATAACACTATATTTGCGTGCTCTCTCAATGACCCTTAATCTTTCCTCTAACTTTTCTTTGCTTTTAGGATCTTCCATCAATTCTTTTCTCCCAAGCTCACTTTGATCTTTTAAATTACTACTCCTGGGGATTTGGATTGATTCCAATTATTGGCAGACAAAATGTGTGAGGCATTTGACCCATTTGATAATTTGGTGGTTCCATATGATAGTAATAATGATATAGATGTGATTGTGTGCCAGGAGAAGAATACTCTAAAGGGTGCTTTTGTAAATTTCCTCTCTCATTTTGTTGTTGATCATTAATGGTAGCATCATGTAGGTTAGGTGGAATGTTGCCAAAGGCAGTTGGAATCTTAGGGGTGTTAGGTGGAGGTCGATTTTGTTGTTAGTCTTAAGTTCCATCTAAAGAGGTTCTTTCAACATTTTTACTTCTTTCCATTAATAACAACATAATGTTTGCCAACTATTCTTTCAATTCATCAGTATCCTTCTACATTTCCTTTTGAGATTTATGTTGCTTATCCATGATCCTTGCTTGGGTGTGAATCTAGTAAAGATGTCACTATTGTCACTCTTTTATATGAACATAAATCATATGAGATAAATGTAATGAAATGAGGAAGAACAAAAATGATACATGATGCCATGTTGAAATTTGAATTTCCAAATAATATTGCTAAAAATAGTTTATTCATTATTCTGTTGAGAAACATAACTTATAAGTGATTTGCTCACTTAAGTAAAG
The DNA here is from genome assembly GCA_026873985.1 of Saraca asoca. Lineage (NCBI taxonomy): Eukaryota > Viridiplantae > Streptophyta > Magnoliopsida > Fabales > Fabaceae > Saraca > Saraca asoca. Next base: position 8,748 of record JANHAO010017178.1, read on the forward strand.
GACTTTGTACAAAGAGGATTGTGCACTTAGTAAAACTTTCCTAGGTACTCTAGATCTTTATGAATATCAAACAAGAATTCTTGTTGTAAATTAGGTGATAATTCTACCACAACCTCTCGTGCCTCATTTGCCCTTTTCCAAGCTCTTCCAACAACTATCTTAATATTGTCAACCAACTTATTTGCTTGTTGTTGAATTTCATTACTTTTCTTAAACCAAAATTTTTTATCTTGTAATAAGGCATTTTCTTGCCTTAGCTAATGGATCTGGGCTTGATGAATATCTAACTATCGAATCAAATTTTGCAAGTTTAGTTGAAGAGTAGAATCTTGACTTTCACATTCTTCCATTTGGGTATTTTTTCTTCTAATGACCTCCTTAAGAGTGCAACACTTATCTTTGTATTGTCAAAGTTTACAATGTAGAGCTTGTAACTTTTGACAATGTTTGGAAGCCTTTTCCTTATTTGTTCTCTACAGATCTATTATTGCTTTCTTAGTCTCAAACATTTTACGAGCTTAGAATTCCTTTTTAGTGGATAACCTTTTAATTTTGGCAATCAGTTGAGCATGATTTTCAAGTAACTGAGTGTATGCCAATTTGTACTTTGTTTCTACTTCATCCTAATAATCAATTGATTCATCAAACATATATACTAATAGCTAAGCACCATGTACTTTAAGAGCAATGATACCTTTCCCCTACTGACTTGCCATAATGAATAATTGGGAGTAGTTAGTTTGGTACATATGCCAGGTTCAATTCGTCCAATTGATCTTTATGACTAAATCACTTTCTTGGTACACTGAGGTGCTTTTACATCATTATAGGAGAATTTGAGTTCTAATAAACCATGAGTAATTGGTATGAATTGCTTAGATTCCAATTGTCTTCTCACCTTGCCTGGTGCATACCTTGTTACTCCCTGATAACAAATTAATGGTACTGAAGGCTTATTTCCACATCTATATATAGCTAGAACATGTTACATCTATGAAACTCTTCATAATACTTCCTTTAACCCTTGAAAATATGACATCCATTCATCTTTTCATGAGGTTTTGGATAGGCAATCAACAATACTAAACTCCAAGAGTGCATTCTTGTCTAAACTATTGTACATTTTAAATTTAATCTTTGGATATTGGAAATGAATGAGGTCAAAGAGATTACTTATCATCCATATTACTAATAATTGATTGCAACCATAAAATCATCCCTTCCCCTGCCTTAAAATGGTTTAAGGATTTGAATGTCTCAACTAAAATTGTTAGGATAGGGTTGACATTATGCCAAACTTTTTTGATCAAATTTATTACTCATCCATTAATATGCCTCTTCACTTTTGGAAATATCACCAATACATAAATGGCTAAAGATAACATTGACATACCTTGATCACTATCAATGTGCTCTTAAGTAAACCTTAGCAAATGATCAGTAGGTAGACAATGATTTTCAACTTTCTCTTTCATAAGTTTTTCTATTTCACTTATGTGTACGACAATAAGCTTTGATAATTATCATTTTGTTTTTTTTCTATCATGACAATATACTTTATCTTTATTTGCACTGGTTATGCTAAGTAGCTCATCATATTCCTTAGTTGTTGGTGTCACATTAATCTAGTCAAAGGTAAAGCAACGCTATGAAGGATCCTAAAAATTTAGCATAGCTTTTAATGTAGAAGTATCTACTAGAACAAACAACAAATACGCTATGCTCCTATACTTGAATCAAATATCATCATTTTTTTTTCATATCAAACCAAATATGGATCCATGGTTTTAAATCATTTTGGTCCAAATTAACTTTTTCCATTTCTAATAATTGAACTACCTATTCCTATGGAAGACAATCTTCTTTTACATTATGTCCGATCTCTAACTCTTGTTTGACCATCATTTTATTTTCAATTTCCAAAATAGATCACATTAATGTCTAAAGTCTTTCCATGTTTCTGACTTGATCTAGGGGTATGAACAATTATTAGCAATACCTTTGAACATCCAAATCATACATGGAAAAGTGTGGGTTATGAATAAAATTGTAAGTACATTATCACAATGCATACAAAAGCAGGTCACCAAAATTTATTCCAACAATGGTCATAAGACTAAGGTAAGAGACTGTCTCCTCATGTGTCCTAAATAATGAATTCCCAGGCTTAAAATGCATCCTTTGGAAATAGATTTCTCTTGAACATGATGAATCTAAGCTTCCTTTAATCAATGCTTAGTTTAGGTTTTAAAAATCCTTAATTGGATGATGGTCCCCAAATTGTCCTTGCTGACACCAAAAATTGGTTAGCAAGGTCCTCGATCCTTACCTATGGCAAGTTACAAATGGAAAGGGTTCAATTTGAGGGGGACATTTCGCTAGCCTGCATAAAGACTAATAGCTTTACAAAGGTATTGCTAATTTACCCTAGCTAATCTTATTAGTATAAGAACGCATGCCAGAGGCTCGTGTGTGAATGATTGTGCATAGTGTGTGAGTGGAGACATACAATCTAATCCTTAATCCACACATAGTATATAATAAATAAACACCAAACCAACAAAGCAAACACACATATAAAGAAAAGAGAAGAAACTAAATGACATAAACGACTCAAAAAATTAGAAAAAAAAAAAGAAACATAATAGCCTAACTCCATGCTCATCCTTAGTGGAGTTGACAAGCTATCATGATGTTGTCATGACAGAGTGATGGAGAATGGTGCAAAGTCTGAATATATATCTTTTAGAATATTAGAGAATAAAGAAAAGAAAATGAGTCACTGCCAATCATATTTAACGGTGCAATTGGCACACCTCACAAGGTTTGTGTTTTTAAAGTTTAGATTTAGGAGCTGATCACAAGTAGGGATGGTGTTAGGCATCCTATAACTTCTATTAGGAGAATGATTGTCTATTTGCTCTAATACTACCTTTTAAATAAAATGAAACAGTCATAAAAGGTTTACTATTATTGACTTTTTTTATGTGCCACCTTAGATTCTATAATATCAAAAATGACATTGTTATATGGTCCTTATAAGAATGGCAATGTAAAGCTATTATTGTATGGAATAACATCTATATCTATAGTAGTTATTATAATGCAGTGTTTCAAAAGAGAGAAAAATATATAACTAAATAAGTAAATAAAAGCTAATATAATAATAATTTTTTTAAGAAAATGGTTAAAGATACATGCTAAAACTATAATGAAGATTTTTGAACACTGCTTCACTATATTGAGATAAGATTTACATATTCCAATTTTCATCATTCCCTTTTTACATCTTATCAAAGTATTAGTATGATTAGTTTAATTTTGATCGATTTAAATGTCGAATCCATCCAACTTCATGGTAGAATTTAAATAAAATAAATACTTTAATAATGTTAAGTATCGTCATGATTGCACTTGCAATCAAATTACTTAACTTTAATATGCCATAGACATGATCTTTCTTTAGTTTGACATATTTTTAAAATAAAATTATTATAGCATAAATTAATAAAATGGTCAAAGAAACAAAATAAAGTAAAAATGGAAGAAATTTCACTTATTTAATGCAATGCATTTAAATGCAAAAAAAAAAAATCTTACTTTGATTTGCCATATTAATTTTTATGAATTTAACAAGTCAAATTTATTCAATTTCATGACCAAATATGAATAAAAATAAATAATAAAATAATTACCTCAAGAATATTGGAAATCATATTTATTGCATTTGCAATTGGATTTTTCAACTTCAAACTATCATTGGTAGAAGTTTATTACTAAATTTTTTTAAGACGGAAGATATGCAAAGAGATGCTATTTGGATCTAGAATACATGTAGAGATACAATTACATGAAACAGTTTAATATATAGCAAAGAAAAAAAAATATAACGCCTACTTAATGATTTAGTGTACAAAGATATTGAGATTTTTTTTATAAAATTTTATCGGCTCACCTGACTCAACTTTAAAAATATCCTTTACCTCAAGAACAACTAAAGTAGTTTGAACCTTCAATCCTTGTTTAATTTATTCCATCATAGGATATTGTACACAAATATACAAGCACACAAATAATGATTTATAATGCAATGCAATGATTTATTTATGAACAAAATAAAATCATAAGATGAACATGTCTAAAAAGAGTTTAACAACATGCCCAAAGGAGAGAATTAAAATATCTTATGTATTCCTTCCTTGTCAATCTTTCCATATTAAGTAAAGAGATGTAGAAATAAACAAATAAATAAGAAAAGGGTCGATGGGACAGCACGATGTGCAATTACCATCCCTTCCTTCAAAGTCAAGAAGGTAAAAAAAAAAATAGAGAAAGGGAAGGGTGATGAGAAGCACTGTGCTTTGTTGTCCCTTTTTCGTCATGCCTAAAAAAATTAGAGATAGTTAGAGAAAGGGAAGGTGATGGGATGGCACAAGCATAATTGATTGTGCTTTACCACCCCCTTTAAAATAAATCCTTATTATTATTATTATTATTATTATTTCTCTAATATTATAATAACCATAGCATTCACTCTCATCCAAATGTTATTCTGTTGCGAGTGTTTTCTACTTGCTAATCAAAGGTGAGTGAGAAGTGATGGTCCCGAAAAACTAACGATCTTGCCTTTTTTAACAAATGTAAGATTATATACTCTTTTTAAATGTGATTGGATTCTATTTTGTTTTATGTAAGTGGAAGTGGAAGTTTTTAAGAAAAACATCTTTAGAAATTTATTAGATAATCAGAATTGAATTGGAGTCACTAACTTAGATGTAGAGCAATTCATCAAATATAGGATGTGTAGAATTTCAAAAATGTAGAAATAGTTAAACCAAAAAAGTAGTGCAACAAAAAGGTGATGGCGAAAAGATAAACAACACAAGGATTTTTAAAGTGGTTCAACTTCAATTGAAACCGCAATTTAAGTCTACATCCATTGGACAATCCTCAATCAGATGGTCACTTTTATTAACAACAATAGGAATTAATCAAGCTCCATCATAGCCAGTTTATACACAAGATTTGATTAGGCTCTTGCTAATCTATAGATATAACAATTCTTTTATCTCATACAGACTATGATCAACCTCATAACCTAGAGATACTTCAAGAATTCTTTATAATCTTTAACTAGCTATGATCAACCTCACAGCTAAAGAAGTTGCAAAGGAAGATCAACCTTTTCCTTTGTATATTCGATTTTTATTAAACTAGAAATCTTAAAAGAAAACTAGATTCTTACAAACCTAGAAATCTAAAATGAAATTAAGAAATAGGGTAAGAAATACAATACCACAATTTGAGATGAATATCTCAAATATCTAATGTGAAT
>JANHAO010017179.1:0-14072 GCA_026873985.1 Saraca asoca
TTTTATTTTTTGAAATAGAATTTTTGTATTAAAATACATAGTGGGTTATTACGTCAAAATGAAACTCTAATTAAGAAAAAAAAAGGTTAAGATTGTGCCTTTAATTAACTTCCTGAAATAGAATTTTGCAAATCAATATTTTATTTTTTTTAATGGTGGGCTATTGTGTTAACATGAAACTCTAATTAAGAAAATTGTTGTGTGTCACTATCTTAAAATGAAATTCTAATTAAGAAAATAAAAATTAAAATTGTGTGTTTAATTAACTTTGCAGAATAGAATTTTGCATATTAATGTTTTAATTATTTTATTTGTAAGTCATTGTGTTTAAATGAAACTCTAATTAAGAAAAATAAAGGAAAATCACAGTGTCATTATGTTAAAATGAAACTCTAATTAAAAAAAAAGTTAAAATCATGTGTTTAATTAACTTTGTGAATTGTGTAAAATAAAATTTATAAAAATAAGATTAAAATTGAATTTAAAAAAATAAATTTAAAGATGTGTTTAATTAACTCTTTTACGTATTTATTATCTTAAAATTAAAATACAAATGAGTTAATATTTTAAGTTGAAACAAAAATAAATGTAAATGAAGTATAAAGACGTGAGGTAATTTGTGAGACCTATTTGATAAATTTTTTAGAATTGTACTATTGGAGTAAAGAATTGTTTAAAATAATATAAAGTAAAAAGTAATGATATGACATAGTGGAACTCATAAAAAGAAGAATTAAACAACTCCAGTTATGCAAATGAGTTGCATAATTGGAGATGCTCTAATAGATTAACCACTCTTACTATCAGTTATTACAAAAAAAAAAAAAAAAAAACATGATGAAAGAAGAGACAATTCAAGTCAAAAACAAAGTTTCAATTATAGCATTCAATATCTTATAATTTTTTAAATTTGTATATCTAACAAAATTAATAATTTTTTTTTTGATTAGATAGAAATAATAACCCAGGTTATTCTGCATTCTGCCAAAAATTCACATGAAGATAGGACGGACCTTGTCCCGGCCTTTTTAGATATTCATTCATTATTTAATAAAACGAAGAAATGAAAGATGCTTTTCAGATGCCCAAAGAATCATTTTGTTTTCTGTCCCTACAAATTCAGATTACAAGTTTGTAGTTCCTATATTCCTATTTTCAGGTTGGCAATAATACGAAAGAATAAATATACAAAAAAAATTAAAAAAAATCATGTGGTGGGACAATGCCATATATATATATATATATATATTTGTTACTTTTTGTCTTTCTGCAATTGTTTTTGTGATTATCACAATTTGATCGGTGGATAAACTCAATGACTTGCAACATTAAAATGTCTTGTCAGTGCTCCAAATTGCATGCCAAAACAAACAAGAGTTTCGTGGATAAGGTGGATCCCCTCAATTTTTCTTCCCCGAAGAATTGAGAGAAAAAACTTAGGAAAAATAAGACATAATATTTTATTTTAAATTTTTTAGTTTTTTAATTGAAATATATTATTTTAATATAAAAAATTTGAAAAAAAATAGTTTAACTTTTTCTTGAAGTATAAAAAAATACATGAACTTTTTCCTATTTCCAAAATATACATATTATTTCAATTAACAGTTATTTGTTAAGAATAATTCCTTCAAATACAAAAATTCTTTTAAAATTAAGGTTTTCAAATGAAAATATTTTTCAATGGTAAAATTGTTCTCAAATATAGTAATATGTTTTAAAATGATATTCTATAAGAACACACGAGCATTGATTGCAATCTTTCAGAATTGCTAAAATCTTTCTCTTTTCTTTGTCACTAAAAATATTATTTTTTATTTCTTATGTATCTAATTTATTTTTTAAAGCCTAAATTAGATAATTTTATAAGGGTTTAATTTATTTTAAATTCATTAATTTTATCCTTAATAGTATACGAAAAATGGGATATTGACATACATGGATTATTCTAATTTATTTATAATTTCATGTAATTTATTATATTTTTAAATTTTTATAAACAAGTTAATTAAAATAAAAAAAAAGATAAAATCTCGTAGTTTTGGACCATTAACCAAACTTTGTATTGCAATGATGTAATTGCAATATATATAGCATATTTTGTTTTTATTAATGGAAAAGTGATTTACATATTAAAATACTTTTTTTTTAAATTATTTAGTGTGCTAAGGAAAAAAAAACTCATTTCAATATACATCAAATTAAGTATTTTTTTTATTAATGGCCATATTAAAATTCTTTTTTACCAATTTTTAATTTTTTAATGTGCTAGATTTACCCTAAATTTTAAATTAAAGTAAAACAATATGTTCCATAAATATAATACAAAGTCATTATAATTATAAATAAAATAAAAATTACAAGTCATAAAAAAAGAGGAAAAAAAACACTTCTAAAAGAACATCATATTTTCATAGAATGAAATAAAGGGAAAATTTGATAATTTTAGTAAAAAATACCTTCTCATCACGTATTAACAGAAGAGTTAACGATTTAAAGACGGAAAACATTAAATTAAGAAACATATAAAGAAAATGTGCTGATTAAAAGAGGTTTATGTAAATTTTAAAAATAAAAAAATATTATCTATTTTTTATACTTCATAAAGTCAAAGTATTTTTTTAATTTATATATATATATATATATTTTTTAAGATTTACACCATTAATTTCCGAGAAGAATTGAGGGATCCGCAGGAAGATTTATTGTCAACTCACACTCCCTTCCCTTGAACTCATTCTTTTTCTTTTGAAACAAAATTATTCTTCACTTTAAATGGATGAATTATATTTTAGAATACACTGAAGTCAATATGTAATAATTAACGAAAATCAAACATTTCATAAACAAACACCTTTTTTTTAATAGTAAGGAATATCTTTAGCCAATATTTTTATTACAATCAAGATTAATCTTTTCATATGATCTCAAAAAGACAGTGCTCTTACATTCTGAAATTATAAATTCAAGGAATTTGACCTTAGGCAAGCATTAGAAAAAAAAAAAGAAAAAGGAAAACTTTGAAGGGTTTGAATGTGAATAATTTAAACTTGTATTTGTATTTTACCTTTCACGTATATATCACCAAAAGAATAAAAAACATTACCCTTCTAAGCAATTGGTCAAGCGTGGAACCACACATGGACATACATCATGGACTTTCTATATTTTTCATAAATTTTTTTAATAAATTTATATTTAATTTGTTAAATTATTATTATCTATTTATTAAAAAATTATTAAAATTTTTGTAATTGTTGAACTTATTTTTCTGTTGATTAAAATTTTTAGTTATTATTATTTTTTAATTCAAATCTAAACTCCTTTTTAAACATACTATTAATCTGACTGTACCAGCTGAACATTAATTGAAGCATTGAATCATTCTGGAGTCTCACTTGTCAAAATGTAAATAAATGGAAATGGCCTTCGGCTTTTGTTACTACATCACATGCAGCCAAAGTACACACAGTCCGTGACTCAAAACACATCGCCAGCAACAGCAAGCAGCAGAGCAGGCTCCAGAACTCAGCAACACAACATTTTCGCACCAAAATTCTTCTCCCGCTTTTCTCGCTTTCTTTACTCTTTCCCATCCAGTCTTCGATCCTCATCACCCAATTCTTCTCTTTTCCATTTGATTCTCAATTTCCCTCCTTTATGTCCAAACAGCCACTCACTCTCTCTCGCTATCAGAATGCCCCTCTCTCTTTTCTTCATCTTCTTCTTCTTCACCATCTCCATTTCTGCCATCACTCCTTCTACCCCACCTCCTCCTTCTTACCCATACGGTAGCCTTTAATCATCTCTCTCTGTATTCAATTCAATGCCCGGTTCTGTTCTTAATCTATCTAACTCCGTTTCTCTCTTTCTCTTGCAGGTTTAGCTTACCACATTGACTGTGGAAGCCCCACCAACACCACCGACCTCTTCAACACTACCTTCCTCTCGGACCGCTATTTCACCGGCGGCGCCACCTCCATCGTCTCCGAGCCGCTTCACTTCCACTACTCCTACGAGAAGACCCTCCGCTTCTTCCCAATTTCTTACGGCAAGAAAAACTGCTACATCCTTCCCTCTCTTCCCTCCGGCCGCTACTTCTTCCGCACCTTCATCGTCTACGACAACTACGACGGCAAGTCCCATCCTCCTTCATTTGACGTGTCTGTCGAATCCACAGTCGTATTCAGCTGGCGTACCCCATGGCCGGAATCCGTCGCCCGCGACGGCGCCTACTCCGATCTATTTGCTTACGTCACTGACGGTGATGCTGATGTATGTTTTTACAGCTTTGCCACTGACCCTCCTGTTATCTCATCACTCGAGGTAGTTCAAGTTGATCCTTTGTCCTATGACTCGTCCACCATTGGGAATAACCTCGTTCTGGTTAACTATGGAAGGTTATCCTGCGGAACCGAACAGTGGGGACCAGGGTTCAGCAATGATAAGGACCGTTTTGGCCGGTCATGGCAGAGCGATAAGGAATTTCGAACCAATTTGGAGGCTTCAAGTCCGAGAAGTTCCGACGTTGTGATAGAGAAATCGACGACGAACACTATCAGTGGGACTGATCAGAAACCGAATTATTTTCCGATGAAATTGTACCAGTCGGCTGTGACTGTGAGCGATGCTGGCACGTTGGAGTACAGATTGCCCGTGGATGCCAAATTGGATTACTTGGTGTGGTTGCATTTTGCGGAGATTGATCCGACTGTGAACAAAGCAGGGGAGAGGGTGTTTGATGTATTCATCAATGGAAAGAATGTGTGTAGAATTGACATATACAAGCAGGTGGGAAGCTTTGCTGCGTATACTTGGCAATATACAGTGAAGAATTTGAGTAGCAGTGTCTTGACCGTGAAGCTTGAGGCTGCTGTAGGTGCCCCTTTACTTAGTGGGCTTGAAAATTATGCAATGGTTCCTAATGATCCTTCGACAGTGCCTGAGCAAGGTAAATTGGCGGATTTCTGATACAATTACTGCATATAGATTTCTATATCTTCTTTTGGTATAAAAAAATCTGTTTAAACTGGGTGTTGATAATATGTTAATGAATAATAGCGATTTAATTAGGGAGGATAGATGACTGTTATTACTTAAGTTGTTAAGGCACCTACTATTTTTGGTAAGATATTTATATATGCAATATGCTCGTGGTAGTCAAGTGTGTGTTTAGATTTTGATGATAGAAGACCAAATCAAAAAAGTATTATTGACTGGGTCTTGCTTTGTAGCTACTGCCATGAAAGCATTGAAAGAGTCACTTCGGATTCCTGATAGAATGGGTTGGAATGGCGATCCTTGCGCTCCTACTAATTGGGATGCTTGGGAGGGAGTTACCTGCCGTGTGAATCAGGATAAAGCTTCCCTCGTGATAAGTCAAATGTAAGTAAGAAATGCTTTAACTTCTTTAAAGTTATCAGTATTCACGCATTTGGATTGGTTTGTGGAAGGAGATTAATACTACACAGAAAAGGAGTCTCGCTATAAAATTTCTCACTAAATTAAATGACATGTCATACTTTTATGTGCAAGGTTCCATGTGTCTGATATACAGATAGTGGGTGAATATAGAACGTGCAGGATATCTATTTGCCATGTCATTCTTTAAAATGGTTCTAAACAATTTTCTTGTGTACATATGGCTTTTTCCCTATATGCAAAACAAGTATAATGACTAATATTGCAGTTAATCACTGTTCTGTGGATTTGGCCACTGACCTTAGGGCCTCCCTCCCATCCTTTAAAAGCTACAAGGCTATGCATATTTGAATTACTGAACCACAAGAAACAGAAGAAAAAGGTTAAAAAAAATATTGACTGGAAGTCACATGTTGATTGGTCTTCTGAAATTAATTTCTTTAATCTTTCCTATAGCCTGATTTTATTTTTGTTTAAATATATCTTTCAGAGATCTTGGCAGTCAAGGCTTGAAAGGGTACATAAGTGATCAGATTAGTCTTTTGACAGACTTGGTAAGCCTGTAAGTATCAGCTGCCATAAATTCATATATACTAGACATCTTTCACATCATGTGAATCTAAGGTGTTGAGATTGACATTATACTATGCTTAGTTCTAGATGTTCCCCTTTCATATTTTGTAGTAGTATGTGGTTTATATGTTTTAACAGTGGTGACAAACTGCAGTTCTCCTTATTCTTTCATTTTTACTTGTTTGTGTATTCTATCCATTGTTCCTTCAATTAGAACAACATCAATCTTGAGTTTTGAAATAATTGCTCTTGATACTTTGAACCAACCTTATGCGTCATCTGGTGCCACAGTATTTATGTTTAGATTTTCCAAACAATGTTTACAGTATCTCCATGCAATGTAGCACCTCTTTGTTGTTAATGATGACAGGTACAACCAGTTCAAGTGGTTCAGAGCATTGTGGTCCTTTGCTAAATTTGTTTTAGTCTGTAAAATTTTAATTAGAATTTATCCCTTTCTGTGCATACGCAATCTGTCAACCGTGAGCCACAATCTTATATCTGTACACACCATCTATAGAAAAGCATTGCACTGTGAATGTTGGCCGGAATTTTGGACCTAGAGATATCCTCCATGCTAGATCATTATTCATTTTGCCTATGCATCAGTATGAGGATTCCTGCATAACCTTCAGTCATGTTTATGTATTGGCTTCAATCGTCTGATAACTTATTTGACTGTTAAATTACAGGAACTTGAGTATTAATTTTTTAGAGGGTACAATACCTCCTGGGCTAGGTCAAAAATCTCTGATACGCTTGTAAGTACCACTGATGCTATCTGTATTAGTTATGGTTGTTCCACTGTTGTGCATTGTTTTTGTCTTTTTGACATGTTATGCACAGTCCTTTATAGAATTCATTTGTTTGTTGATTATCATTGTTTGAAACTTTGAATTCGAACCAAGAAATCATATACTTAAAAGATTACTTGTAAAGTTCCTTTTATAAGAATTTTTCCATTGCATTGCAAGTTCTAATATTTTCTGAGTCTATATGTTTTTCTTGCAATATTATCTGTCAACTTATGCACATACCATTTAGACTTTGGAGCTGCTTATTGGTGTAAAAGTTGTCAAGATCTATATGATCAGTATTGAAAGAAATCATTCCTTTTCCTAATCGATATTTTGTTTGTTTTCTCTATAATATATGCTATAGGGATTTGTCCAACAATCAGTTAACAGGCTCCATTCCAGACAGTATAGCTACTAAAACTCTGCAGCTTGTGTAAGTATCCCATGCCTTATTCATTGTGACTGTCTAATTGTTACCTAGTTAGAGTCGGTGCTATAGTGCTCTGTGCTTTTATGATGCTTTGTCATAATGGACGCCAAGTTCTGATATTTGCTTAATTGTTAAAACTTGAATAGTCTTTCCATCAATATCATTTATGATTGTGGTGCTCGTTTTATTTCTCATTGTTATCTTAATGCTGACACTGGCAACCTTATTCACCTTCATGTTTAGAATATGTCAGTGGTTTCCACATATTAAAAGACAGTAGACGAGTTATTCATATCCAAAAGAGAAAAACAAAAAAAGAGAGAGAGAGAAATAATCTTTTGTAGAAACTTGACCGTCTGGCAAGCAATCACATTTACTGCTGAGAGTGGAGGTTTTATATATATATATATATAGATTGTGGTATAGAAATATAAGATATCACTTAACATGTAGGGCTGCTGAGGTTTGCCCTTTATTCTCCAGATTAGTTTTGCTAATCCATTTTATCTTACCAGGCTTCTGAATGATAACTTATTGGAAGGACGAGTACCAGAGGAACTATATTCAATTGGTGTGCATGGTGGAGCTATTGAGTATGTCACTTTATTCTGTTAGCTCTACTCTATCAAGCTCTGAACAAAGTTGTCTTTGCATTGGACTATTAAATATTTTAGCTTGCATGGACGATACTCCATATTTGTCTATTTACCTCTGCCTTCATGCATGTCTGTCAATATACATTAAACTGCATGTTGAGCACCTGATTTCATCAGTCCCATCTAAGGCTTGCTGTCACCACTAATCAGTATTGAATGTTAAAATAGGCCTAAATTCCTGTTCTATTGTAAAGGTCCTTCCACTGTCCTGTCTCTTCCCAGTGTCGATTGTGGTCTGTTGACCCTCTTTATTTTGGTTTAACATTACTCAAGTTGTGTGGTTCTCATAAACTGAAGTATTTTCTGAGGATTCTTCAATTGTCGTCTGCTTTTTGAGTTTTGCTCAATCCTCTATATGGAATACGAAATCAACCAAAATAATGGCACCTCTACAAACATATTTTATTTTACTGGGAAATATGTTTATTAAGTGGCATATATGTGAACACTGTATTTGTCCAAATCATAGGGATCCTGTGGACAAAGATTTGTCCATCCAGGTAATAAATTGACATTGCTAGTGTATTGGGTAGGGATCTGATGGCCTAATGGGTGCAAAAATAGTATATCGCCAAAGGAATGTGTGCATTTATTAAAGCTGCACTCAATTTGTAATTATATAAAGCACTGAGAAACAGTCTCAATCTGTTTTACATTTCTTATTTATTTTTTGTTCAGCTTATCTGCCAACAAAGGCCTGTGTGGCGTGCCATCTTTGCCATCATGTCCTATATTTTGGGAGAATGGTAGATTGTCTACTCGGGGTAAAATTGCAATAGGCCTAGCATCTCTTGTTTTCTTGTGTCTTCTACTGCTACTAGTATATATCTACATCAGAAGAAGAAGGAATGATTATGACTTTGGTCTGCCTCATGAATTAATGTGTAAGTATGATTTCAATGAGATTTTATTTTTGGCAAGTATTTCTTTTATTACGTAGTGCACTATCATTTTGTTATTGATTGACCTCATGATCGATTTAGTTGCCAATGTCACTATTTAAAATCCATATAAATATATTTTATAACAAAGCAATGTTCAACTTTGAACCCATGGATTTGATTTTAGCCCATCTTTTATTCTTGTTTCTTGTAAGCATATACCAACTTAAAAAATGATGCTTTTTGCACGCACAATAGGAATGCTAGAACTTGGAGAAAGTGGTGAAAACATGTACCTTTTTATTCCTGTTCATGATGAAAAATATATGCCTTTCACTTAGATTAGTTTACTTAAATTATTTTCTCATTCATATTTGTACTGGATGGCACTGCAATTTTCTTTCAAATTCTTTTGTTGTGGCTCATGCATAGTGCTGTTTAGTTTAAATTACGTGTGGTGCTATGATTTTCTTAATGCCTCAAATTTTCATTAAATGTGTGATTTGATGAAAGAATTTGAGCCATTCAAAGTCTGCCATATTCGTGATTTACTAGTATCTCATTGGATGATGGGTTGTTAAAACCATTCTCTGCTAACATTTGATTTATGTTATGGTTGCTTCTTTTTCAGCATTAGCAGCCAAGAGAAACAGATATCAGAGGCAGAAATCTTTGATGCTTTTAGAGATGGAAAGTCAACATGCCAAGGCAATACCTTCACCTCTTTCTCCACAATAACATAGTTTTGAATTGGGGATAAAAGATTGTTTTTTCAGTTTTCTGCTAAACATACACAGAAAGGAAATCAAATGTAAAAAAAAATCATTGCATTGGCTTAAGATGTGGCATCATGGCCGCCGCCTTAGAAAAATGGCTTCCCTGGTTTGGCTTTCTCTTCCAACTTTTTGTCTCCTCAAGAATTCTGGAAGCCGCTTATTGATGTGCACTGTGAGACATTGTTTCCTGACCCACCAATACCAAGCCATCTGTTATATCAGTGGTAGCCATCCACAGCTTTTGATGAATAGTTGATAGGAAACCCTCAATGTATGTAATGTGAGCCATTTGTTAGTGTCTAGAATTTCTTGGTTCATCACTACTGATTTAATCTTTCATACTCTGTATACTGATATCAAGTAGCGAAACAACAATTAGTGGCAAACTGTGCACAATGAATTTACGTGACTTTTTCAGACAATAATACCGAGCAAAGCATGATAGAGAAATTCTGTACATCTTTCATGATCACTGAATTGCAGATTTTGTTTTGGGTCCTGTGATTAATCTGAATGTCCTTTGAGTACAAGTTAAAAAAATAGGTCATTTTACATTTAGATTAAGAGATTTCACGATAGTATCCCTCAAAGTCTGATCCAAAAGATTACTTATAGCAGTTTGTGTGAATCAAATCTGCAAGGCGCATCTCATCGTATATACATTGGAAAGTTTGCAATGGCCATGTTGCTTAGATTGATACAATAGAAATGAGAAATGATTCGGTGTATCAATGTGTCCACAGTGGAAGCCATCTTTGAAACTAGGGTAAATTATAAAGAAGCCCTTAAGGTTTACTATTGCATAACTTCAAAGTTTTAAATCTGGCAAATAGCACTGAAGGTTTAAAAAAATTGAACTTTGAAATCTAAGTTTAAAAGAAAAAAAAAAAACAGAAAATGATAGTGACTTTAAAATCTCAATTTAAAATGGCAGATGTGCCATTGGGATTCTAATTGATTTTTAGTGAAGTAAATTCAAAACAATAAAAGAAAAATTAAAAAGGACATACACATCTTACCCCTTAAAATGCAGTCAAATCCATCAAAGAACATAAGAAATTTAGTTCAAAGATTCAATAATTTATTCCAAGTATTTATTTTTAGTTATGTTCTAAACGTATTAAAAACTGAATCTTCATTTGTAATAATTTAGTTCAAAAGAAAGTTAATTCCCAAATTGATTGAAATTCATGTAAAAAAAAAAAAGTTAAAAAGAGTCATATAACTTTCATGCATTTTTCTTTTTTTTTTTTCATTGAGATTTTAACATTTTTAATTTTTTAAAAACTTTAAAAATTATTTGTAAGATTTGAAATATTAAGAATTTATGTGACATTAAACTATATTTTAAAAGGATTATTTGTATTTTATTTTTGAAACTATTTAACAAAAAAAAAGTCAAATTTATATAAAAAAAATTGATTTGGATTTTAGGCACCATGCGTTCATCTACAGACATGCACATTGTGCGATGTTTAGGTTTTTATAATGGCAAGTGTTTGGTCTATAGTAATGATTCATTTGTTAAGATCTTCAGTGTTCCCGCTGACTATTCTTTAAAGCTTTTTATGTGCTTTAATTAAAATTTGGATGGTTAGCAGTTGGGTAAAATCAAACCGAGACCATCTTGTTAACTGTATTTCTTTTGACATTTTTCTGAGAGTTGAGAAGCAAAGTCTTGATCAGGATTCAGAGATCTGCCAGTTGCTGCAGCTGCAGCCGACTGGACCCACTTTAGCGTTACCTGTTCCTTCATTATGGTCCATGTTTTCGGACTATTTTCTTGTAAAATTTCGTAAACAATCAAGTCAATTTTAAATAAGCAAACAAAGAATCTAGAAACCAAAATGTTGAATTCTGGTCATCCATGATTTTCTAAGCAATGGTTCGGAAATTTCCATGTTCTTACATATTCATACTGCCCTTTTGTACAAGAGTTCTACCACTTCTATGATCACCATTTACGATTATATATATATACAGAACATTTTAACAAACATAAAGAGGGTAATCCTTGCAGCACTATCAATATTAACTTTCATCCATCCCTACAAAGGTGGAATCCAACTAATGTTAATAGAGTCGTAATTGAGAAGATATCCTGGATTTTTTATAATAACAACAAAATGACCTATATCTTAAACCTAATTCATAATAAATCTTTTTTGGAAGATGAGGGAATATAAAAGAAGTTTAAAAAAATATTCTTATTCTCAATTCCTAATGATACTAAATTGTTATGTCCCAAATAATAGGTTGATTAATAATATCAAATGAACCCAAACAATTTGTAAGATTGGTAGAAACTTAATTTTAAATGTTTAAGTTAAAATACTAGGCATGATGATTAGTTGCAACAAGTAAAAATTAGACATTTTTAGCTCTTAGACAACCTTGGAAAACATACAATACATCTTCACAAGAGTAATTACAATAAGAACAAGATAGGTCTTTTAATTTTGTGCCTACTTCTTTCATTATCCCTAAACAAATCATTATTACAGACATGCCAAATGAAAAAAATCAATGTGTTCAGGGCTCCTCCAACACCATAGAAGCTTCCAAATCACATAACATATTTGTTTTTCCTCATCAAGTTGTTAGCATATTTTACTGAAAAGATTCCATGATTATTTGTTTTTCATTGTAAAATATCATAATCAACTTGAGCATAAGGAAGCAAAACAACATGGAATTTAATAGTAATATCATGAGGAAGAAAATTATTAATAATATCTAGATACCAACATCTATCATCATCCACAAATTGAGACATTGTATAACCATTCATATAAGAAGAAAGGAATTCAACACATGATCTTTTAAATAGAAGTCCTTAAGCCATACATCATTCTAGAAATTCACAAATTTACTATCATCAATACTTCAAGATAAACCATTCCAAATATAATGCCATACATGCCATAAACTTTTCCATAGAATAGAGTTGAAGTTTCTTACCTCAACATTTTTAGTCCAATCTTCCCCTCTTGCATATTTACTTTCCAAAACTCGAGCCTAAAGATCAAATGAACCAACATAAATTTCTAAATAATTTTCATCAAACAAGCATTATTCATGTCACACAAGTCTTTAATGTCTAAACCTCCAAAAAGCTTTGGTTAACACATTTTCTCCTAAGAAATTATATGAATTCTCCTTTCAATAAAATCATGGCCCCAAATAAAAGAGTGTTGATAATGCTCAATATCCTTAGTAATAGCTATGGGAATTGCAGAGATTTACATAGAGCAGACAAATAAAGCATTAATAACAAATTTAGCCAAAACCACTTTACCGGCCATTGAAAGACATTTATATTTCTAGTCTGTAGCTTGTTTTGAACCTTCTTTACAATATGGCTAAAAGTATTCTTATTGACCTATTTATGGATTAAAGGAATCAATCCCCAGATACATACCAAGATCTGTAACAACGGAGAAACCACATTGATGGACAATTTTATCACACACATTAACTTTCACATTTCTGAAGAAAATAATATTAGTTTTAGTGTCACGATCCAATTCCCGGGTCTGTGACCAGTGTAGAAGGTCACTATAAGGAACCCCGTTCCTTCAAGAAATCCTCTACAAGCCTTACTATACACATGACATAACACATTAATGCACGTAAGGTTCATTAACCAATCAATATAATTTCATTACCTCTATCGAAAATTTGACAGAATTTTCTCTGTTTTCTGGACACCCAGGCACATGGCCATACATACAAAATAAAGGGCTACATGACCATTTAACCTGTATGATCAATAACAGACGCACAGTGGCCCAGACTATATAAAACACATCCTACTGGGCATCTAAACAATACTTACATACACAATGCAACATGCATTTCTATCCAACTACCATATTACATTACCATTTATATCTTTATCTCCGTAGAAGGTGTTCAAATGAATGGAGAGAGCTCAAGAGCTGATCTAGCACTGAAAAATATGGAAACAACAAGAGTGAGTTTCTAGAAAACTCAGTGAGCAGATAATTCCAATAAAAACCATAATGTTCTTACCGTTCATATTTTCGGAGATTATACATTATACAATTACTCTTGAAAGCAAATCTTTTATATAAATATGAAGTTTACTTCCAATAGTACATAGTAAGATATGTTCCATTATTCATAGAAATATTACAGAAGGTAACGAAGCATCTAAAGTTTTTATTCAATTTTCTATAGAGCAATTATTTTATGTAATTTATTTCTTTCATTACTGATAGGATCTAGGGAAATTCCTGCAGGTAACCAGCTTGTCAGATTTTCCCCATATCCAACCATTTACACCTGTTCAGATCTCCCCTTTATTTCTCCAACAGAACAGTAAGTCACAAGTGCACTCGTGGGTTCCCAGGGAATTACTAATGGATCCTTATGTCAAACGGATATTCAGATATACATATTCTGATCACAGAAACAATCTTCCGATTCCAGTCTTTCATGTTTCTATCATAGCAAATGATATTATTACATTTATCATACATTACCTTTCCAAACCAGATATCGCTGAAACATAT
>JANHAO010017180.1:0-14086 GCA_026873985.1 Saraca asoca
TAAACTTATATAGTAGTTAATCCATATCTTTTTAAATTAGAAAAGTAAGAAGAAGAGAAAAATGATTTGAAGAAAATCAATGTTTTATAAAACAGTTTTCTCCTCTGTAAATTAATGTAACTTTGATGTATACAAGAAACTTTCTGAAACACACATCGAAGTCACATCGATTTATGAAGAACCTTTTTGAAAACTCAAATCGAAGTCACATCGATTTATATAGTTCAAACTGACTTCTCGAAACTTTTGATTTTTTACCACTTCGAAGCATACATCGATGTAACAATGAAAAATAATACACTATACATCGATAGCACACCGATGCATTAGTGAATAAACAGACTATAATCGAAGTCACATCAATGTATCAATGAATAAACAGTTTTTTTGTTACAGACAGTTATGACAGTTATAACCACCTAACTACCACCTAACTGCTTCGTCTATATAAACAATTTTTCTCATGAAATCATTATGGTTTGATTCAATTTTGATACAATTGATTTATAGAGCTCAAATATGATTTTTACACAAAAAGAATTTGAGTAAACTGCTGTTGAATTCTCTCTTCTTCATTTCTACTTTTTCTGAAGATATTCTTCATATTTTTTATTAAGCTTTTTGGATCATCTTCTATACGCGCTTATCTTAGTTTATTTAAGATTTACATCTTAAACATCTGGTATTGTATTTCCTTCACTTTTATCTCTGTTTCTTTTTTAGATTTCTAGGAATTTAGAAATCTTGTATAGGTTAGTAAGAACCTGTCAAATCTTGTGTTTTTCTTTAGGTTTAGAAGAGCCTGCATCCAATTCTTCTAGGTTAGCAAGAAGCCTATTAATTTCTTGTGGTTTTATTGTAAAAACTAGCAGTTCAGGAGCCTGGTAATCCTGATGTTTTTGTGATGAAAAGGTCTTTCAATTGATGAAAGATCAAGTGGAGTAGACTTAAATTGCGATTTCAATTCAAGTTGAACCATTTTAAAAAGCTGTGTTTCAATCTCTTTTAACTTTTATATTCTACTGTTACATCAATTCTTGATATCTGTCTATTTACATTATCAATTATCAATTCTGCTATTAATATTCAAATCTGGATTAAATAAACAAAGTTGTATACAAGTCTCCAACAAGATAAGGGCAAGATCCACATTTAATTCAATTCTACGCATTTAATCTTTTAGTTTTTACCCACTAATTTTATTTCTTTTTGGGGACCTGACACTTCTCATTCACCCAGACCCAAGCTTGCACTTTGACTAGGTAGGCCAACCTTGTGCAGCATGGAGGCATTTTATTAGAAGTGTTTTGATAATTGCTAGGTTGAGTCTATTGCATATGCTTATGTGGTTGTTTGCTTAATGGATTGCATTTATTGATGTGTCTAGGCTTTGTGATGCATATGATAGTTTATACAAGTCTTGAGTACAACATATAGCCCTTAATTATTGTAATGGCCTATGGCCCAAGGTCCAGAAAATAAAGGAGATTTTATTGAATTTTCATTAAGAAACATAAACAAGCATTTCAATAAGTGTGTCATGATTTTTCACACTTATCCATCTTATCGTACATAATTTATCATTATCAAAATATTTCCCATATAGGAAAATGTATAGCATCAAGAGTCCTATTATGTGGCTCAAGCTTGTAAAAAGTCACCCTTAGGTGACTTTCTAGGCTAGTCAAATGTTGAGAGTCAATGAGTGACAAAAACCCATCTTTTTAATTTGTTTCACTACACAGGAGCTGCTAACCCTCAATTCAAAAATAGCAAATATTTGGATATCAAGCTTCTTAACCAAATCCTTAGCAAGATTTAGTAAAGCTTTCAATCTTGTTACTTGACAACTCTGAGAGAGACAATTATAAGCAAACGAAACAATAATGGAACATAATTAGATAACCCTCTGAGTTTATCTAGGTGGACCAAGGTACCCCAATGTATTTACAACAGCATCATTGTCTATGACAAGCATATGACCCATTGTATTCATCATTATTTACAAAAAATAGTTTTTATCTGGAGGTTTAGCTTTCATAATCCTCAATCCTTTGTCCACTTCCTTAGAATCACCACCCTTATACTCTAAGTCTTGAGTTTTCTGAGACTGTTTCATCAAAGGAGTCTCATTCATGTGAGATTGGCTTGATTATGTGATTAGGGATGACTTCTTGCCAGTGACTTAAGCAAGACATGGGATTGCTACTTGCTTGGTTTAAAGATCATCTTGGATGGCCTAACTATTGTATTCAGACCTCTTTTAGACCCAACACCTAAAGTTGAATGCTTCTTGTTCATAAGCAATGCCTTCTCCTTAGCTGCATAGTGGACTCTTCTAACTAGCCCCATTTGACTTACATTGTCTCCATCATGATCTTCATCACATTTTCCAACTAAAGCAAAATTATTAATATCCACCTAATATTTATTATCTCCAATGTTATCATTATCATGTTTTCTAACTAAAACAAAATGATTAATATCCACCTGATTTTCAAAATCCAAACTAGTTATCTCTTTATTATTTTCTCCAAAAATAAACACACTATCTCTCGAATTAACATCATTATTTTCTATAAAATTTTCCTTTAAATCCTCAAACATCTCAAAATGAGATCCGTTTCTCTTATTTTTAACTAAATTATTTTCTAAAACCACCTCTTTTTGTTTCAACGTTGAAATTCGTACTATATTTTCAGCTTCCATCCTTTTTCTCAAACATTTTTATTTCTATGCTATCATCCATGGTTTAAAATTTTCATGACTAGCCAAGCAATTGGGATCTTTTTTACTAACAATGTTTTCACCACTAGGACTAGTAACATGGACATTTTCAATAATAGAAGGCCTTATCTTAGGACATGTTTCTTTTTTATGACCATGTTTACCACAATTAAAACAAATAAAATATAGACCTTTATATTCTGATGTGATCTCCCTTGGAGATGCCCATAGATCTATCCATAATTCAGTAAAATTCAACACCAAAAAATGAAATAAAAAGAAGGATATTCACACCACACTCTAGGTAGGAAGAAGGAGAGTAATAAGTGATAAAATTAGACACTAGAAAGAGTAAACTCTTTGATAAGTTTTCAAGTTATAGTAAGAGGCTTAGGAGAGCACTTACTTAAAGAAGAATATTCTTCAATTTTTAATCATCAAATCTAAATGATAAAGGAAACATGACTTGTCTCATAGTAATTAGGGTTAAATATAGGTTGGTTACAAGTCCAAAACAAGCCCAATAAAAATACTAAACAAGTCAGCTAAAATAAAAAACCTAAGCTATTACATATAGTTTAAACACATTCATTTCTAGGCAGAGTAAAAATGCTAATTTCATTTCAGCCATAATGTTAACCTTCAAAACTATATAGTTTCACTAAGTTTAAAGCTTGAAAACATTATACTAGACCTTAGGGACCTTAGGGCTTTGATTTGAGCTCTTGAAGCTTTAGTTATGACCTAACCTTTATGGTAAGGTCAATCTAAATGAAAAATATTGGACAAATTCACGGTAAATTTCAAAACTCCAAATGGCAAAAATGAGCTCTGACCTCAACATAAAAGTTGTAAACCTTTTTCTTAGCTTTCCAATCATATAAAGATTGATCTGATCTGACATCTAAACCTCAAGTTATAGCCAAAAATCTAAAACAATGTCAAAAATCCAACATCAAATAATTAATTCAATTAAACTTCAAATCATAACCAAATTACAAAACAATGCCAATTAACTAAATTAAACTTGATTAACATCCTAAGAGGTAGAGCATGATAAGAAATAAATAGGAAAATATTTTGCTTATCAAAGAGCCTTTGATGCCCCCTTGGGTGATCTCATGAGTTTCCATCATTCCTCCACTCTTCGAAAGGATTCAACCTTGAATTTTTAAGACACCCAGCAAAAGGATAAAGGTTAGAATCATGAAGGGAAGCATTAACATTAAAGGACTCATGTTTTCTTTAAAATATCCCTTTGCCATTAGCTCTTTAACTTGTCTATATGCTAGTCAATTGAGTTTGAGAACTCTAAGAATGAAGTCAATTTGGTGTTCTATCCCTCTTGATGGTGGCAAACTGTGAGACACTTCTTTAACAAATATCTCTTGAAATTCTTGCAAAATCAACTCAAAGTATTAATATCATGATTATCATTTAAAATAACACCTTTGTACAAATGAATAAGCATAGGCCGATCACAATATAAGGCTTGCCTCACATCACTAACCTTGGCAAAGACACTCCATTTCCTTTTTTCTTGTTTTTCACTTTCTCTCAACTATCTTTTATCGCTCTTTCTCACTCTTTCTTTACTCATGTTCTTTTGTTGTTCACTCATTTTCTTCTCTCTTTTTATTTGAACTTCCAAAATTTGCTTA
Source organism: Saraca asoca (assembly GCA_026873985.1). Lineage (NCBI taxonomy): Eukaryota > Viridiplantae > Streptophyta > Magnoliopsida > Fabales > Fabaceae > Saraca > Saraca asoca. The sequence goes on from JANHAO010017180.1 coordinate 4,389, forward strand.
GAAGTAAAGGGTACAAGATTAATGGTTTTGTTGTCCTTCTAGAAGCAATATCAGTTTAGGTAGCCATCATGTATGACATGTTTATCAAGTTGTCATGGCCTACTAAGCAAAATATGGGTAGCTTGCATTGGAACAATATTACATAAAATTTCATCTTCATACCTCCTAATAGAGAATGAAACTAGCACTTGTTTTGAGACCTTTATCTCCCTATTTTTATTCAACCATTGAAGCTTGTAAGGAATGGAATGATCTAAGGTAGTGTCATGAGTCAGTAGCTCTCTAGCCAAAACTACGCAATGCATGTCGCCTATCGACATGCCAACCTTCCAACAACTCAAGCCACACTTGGATAGATAATTGGGGCATTGCAAAATGTGCACAACACGTTTGAAGGCAACATAAGCAAGTAAACCAAAGCAAGTGAACAATTGAGCCTCAAGAACACCCCCACATAAGTAGCTGCTAAGGTGTAACTAGTAAAAATGAAGGGACAATTGAATAAGGAGAGAGATAACTCTATTTTATCAATATATGCCTTATTACATAGATTAGCCTGTGTAAGGAAGGCTTCAAGCAAGCACACTCCTTTATATCCCTAAACTAAGTGCCAATGAGTTCCGAATAAACACCCGACAAGGCCCCAAATGTTCTCCTGACCAAGTGCCTGAAAGCTACCGACACTTCCCCCTTAAAGAGCATTCTAAGAAAAAGGTCAAATTATAGGAGTATACATACTTTTCTTGAGTTGACATAAGGCTTTTTCTTAAAGCTCTGGGTTAAGATTTTGTGTTATTATATATAGACACAAAGATAAAAATGCAAGGAATATGGCCATGTGCTTTTCAACTCACATTAGACAAGCAAACCCTGCCAAAATTATAAAAATAGTCTCCAATATGGGGAAAATTAGAAAGATAATACACAAGTTAGATTACTTTTAAATCTAAGCCACAAGGCCTCCATACCATGCTTGATTTTTTCACAAAATTTTATGTCAAATCGAGCACATTTGCTCTCTCAAATCATTCACAAGGCTGACTTGTGACATTCTCATCCACTTAAGAATGTCAATGTCCTTATTAATGTTTTAGTTTGACATGGATCCCATAAAGATCTTCAGCCTACTTCTCCTGAGCTACTCCCTTAAACTCTTCATGAAGGTCTCTAGTTGGCTCCTCTAAACTACTTCCTCAACCACCCTCAGCTTGTCTCTTTAAGTTGACGTCACCCAACAACTTTCAAAAGGATGACACCTTTAACCTAACACAGCATTAGAAAAGTCTTCAATCTGCTACTCCTCCCTCAACTTCCTTTTAGCTTGTCTCCTTAAGCTAATTCCATTGAAAATAATGTTGCCTCTATAGACTTCGAGTGAGTTTCCTCTTAAACTTAGAAATTTTCCTGCCTCTGCAAACTTCAGAAGAGTTTCCTCTAAAACTAAAAAATTTTGCTACCTCCATAAACTTTTGGATGAGTTTCCTCTAAAACTCAAAAGTTTGGCTATGTCCACAAACTTTGGGTGAGTTTCCTTTGAAATTGAAAACTTTCCTACCTTCATAGACTTTGGGATGAGTATCCTTTGAAAGTTAAAATTTTGTTGCCTCTATAACTTTTACTTGTCTCACTACCTCTGTAGCTTGCATGCACACTGTTCCTTCATAACTCTTGATTTAACTTGCTATCTTTATAGCTTCAATTTAACTTGCTACCTTTGTAGCTCTCAATTTAACTCGCTACCTTTGTAACTCTTGATTTAGTTCTCTACCTCTATGGCTTTTGGTTTGCTACCTCTGTAGCATGTGTGCACACTTAGTGTTCGAGACTCTACTGCTAGAGATGTCCTACATCTAATGTCTCATGCACTAATGTCAGATACAAGATTGATCCCTTAGTTCTGAGGCTACTTGCATTAGGTTCAACAATCCCTTACAATTCGATGTGCCCTTTAATTGGATCCTTTGACCCTCTTTGAGTTCATACTTTTGGGTAACTAGGCCATCATAGCCCCTTTCAAAGTTGATGTTTCTCTAGCACCATGGTCCTCATGACCTCTCCTAAGTTTGCATTCTCTACTGCTAGCATTTTGGAGTTGATACACTTTTATATCACAACCCTCACAACCACTCTTATGAAGATCAGTGCCCTACAGCACCTCTCATTTGGCATTCTTTGATGTTTAGGCCGCCATTGCTTACATCAAGAATATCCTCTTATGGTTCCCTCACTTTTGCTTGAAAAGGGGTTGAGCGTAGAGTAGTCTGTCATTCTAGCTTAAGCACCATATGCTTGTGCACTAGCAATTGTGAACTCCAAGGTCATTGTCATAAAGTTTGTCTTATGACTATGTAGTGCTAGTTTACTATGCTTCGATGTCATTGCTGCTACTCTGTTAAGTGATTATGTAGTTTTAGCTCACTATTTGGATATTATTGTCATTTGTCATGCAACTATGATGTGCTAGCACCCTAGCATCTCTCTCAAATCTTGTGAATTAGCATTACAGCTCACTTCTTGTATCCATAGATTACACACGATGGATTTCTCCTAGATTATCTCATTCCTCTATGGGTTTACTCCTTGATTTAAATGTGATCATAACCTTTGACATAATTTTGGACTCTTCCCACTAGATTTGCTAGCTTGTTGCATCCTTCCAGATATTTCAACCTTGAGATATGATTTCGGACTCCTCTAATAAGATTAGTCTACTCAACATATTAGAAAAGATGTGTCATGCTGCAAGATGTGTCAATTGCCTATTATGGTCATGCTTTGTAGCATAACCCTGGCTTTGCCCTCTTAGTTCCGTCGATAGCTCATATGTCCCTCATGAACATGGTCAAGCTTTCTCTGCAAGACCAAGGCTTTTTTCAAGGCTTCCTTTAGCTAGATAAGCCATCAATTCTCACATCCCTCTGGATGTTTCTTCCCTTTAGTTGGGGTGTGGCCATGCACTCTTGTATGACCAAGGCTTTGCTCTCTAGCTTTACTGATTATTAGCTTATCCTTCTAGACATGGCCAAACCCTCTGGTTAGACTAAAGCTTCTCTTGGGGCTTCCTCCTGCTAGATAGGTCATCAATTCACTCACTCTCCTGAGTGGTTTGCATTCCCTTGAATGCTTTTATGAATGAGCACATAACTAACATCCTTGCTATAAGGCAAGTCCACTGACTTTTGTATACACATGCACTTGATGCACTAATAACGTTCCCTCAATTGCAATATTTTCATACCTTTGCCTGATATCTGCTCCAATCTTTTGCTACCCTCTTGACTAAGTCTTTAATAGTGTCTCTTCATGAATTTAAGAAATGTTCACTCTTTTTACAACCTTTATAAGCTTGGACAAGCTGCATCTAATCTAATCATCCATCTTGACATGATGAGAACTCATTTGCACCATTCAAACTAAGTCGATTCACTCTGCCTACTATATCTTCTTGCCTACCCATTCTCCCTGCCTACTCCTCTGAGTGCTTGGCGAGAACTTAGGTGCTTCGTAAGACTAGCACTTGGCATGAAGCCAAGTTTGTGTAGTCACCCGATCTATTTTCTAGCAACCAAGTTCTGATACCATTTGTCATGAGCTGGCAACTCTTTAGCTGAAACTGTATGGTGCATGTTACCACTCTTGATTTATATGCTAGCCTTCCAACAACTTGAGCCACACTTGGATAGATAATCGAAGCATTATGGAATATGCACAACATGTTTGAAGGCAAAATAAGCAAGTAAATTGAAGCAATCGAATAATTGAGCCCTAAAAACACCCCACATAAGTAACCTCTAAGGCGCAATAGGCAAAAATGAAAGGACAATTGAATAGAGAGAGGGACAACTCCATTTTATTGATATATGCCTCATTCCATGGATTAGAGTATGTAGGTGAGGCTTCAAGCTAACACACTCCTTTTTATACCTAGATTAAGTGCCAACGAGCCCCAAATGAACACCTGACAAGGCACCAAGGTGCCCCTGACTGAGTGCCTGACAAGCTGCTGATACTTCTCCCCTAAAGAGCATTTTGAAAAAAAAAAAAGTCAAATGATAAGAGTAGATATGCTTTTCATAAGTTGACATAAGACCTTTTCTCAAAACTTTAGGTTAAGATTATGTGCCATTTTATATGGACAAAAAGATAAAAATGCTAGGAACGTGTCCATGTGCTTTTTGACTCGAATTGAGCAAGCAAACCCCACCAAAACTATAGAAATACCCCTAAAATGGGAAAAATCAGAAAAATAGTATATAAGTCAGATTGCTCCCAAATTTGAGCCACAAGGCTTCCATACCATGCTTATTTTTTCATAAAGTTTCATGTCAAATCGAGCATGTTTACCTCCTCAAATCATTCACAAGGCCGACTTGTGACATTGTAAGGCTAACTTTTGAACCAAGATTGTGCTAGCAATATTTAAACAACTTCCCCCCATCAATAATCACACTGCATACCTTTCCCATGACATGGCATCTCATGTGAAAGATGTTCTCTCTTTACTCTTCATTACCTTCCTTGGTTTGGGTTCCCAAGGTTCTTCTCACCACTAGTGTTTCACTTTCAACTATCGCATCACAAATATCATTGCTCTCTTCATTACTTGACTTAGAGCTTTCTTCCTCTTTTTCTTGCTCACTATTCCACTTCCGCATTGGCTTTCTATGTCATGACCCTTTTGTTAGGGCATTCATAAGCATAATAGCTATGCCCTAAACACTTAAAGCATTTGATGTTTCTCGCTATTGTGGCACTTCCATCTTGCTTTTGTCTTTAACATCATTATCCTTTAGCTTTGAGGAAGCCTTGACCAAGTTTCCCTTGGTAGCTTGGAAGTCTTTTGAATCATGCCTTTTATCCCAATTAGTCTTCCAAGAAGAACTTGATTGATGTTCACCCTTGGAAGAAGTCTTTCTCTTGAATTACCTCTGTACCTTCATTACTATGTAAATTATGTCTTCAAGTTCCATAAAGTGTTCTAGCTCAATTATGTGGATAAATGTCTTGGTTCAATCCATAAAGAAACTATGCCATTGTAGCTCTCCTATCCTTTATCACATTTGCTTTTATCATTGCCACCTCCATCTTTTTATGGTAGTCTTCAACACTTTTGAAATCTTGAGTAAGGCCTTGAAGCTTTTGATACAACTCTTTATAATAATGTGAAGGGACATATATCTTTTTCATAATGGTCTTCAACTCTTCCCAAGTTTCCATGGGTCTTTCCAAGTTCCTTTTTCTACTTTGGACAAGTTGATCCCACCAAATGATAGCATAATCAATGAATTCTACAATAGCCAATTTTACTTTCTTTTCTTCCAAATAGTTATGACAATCAAGGACTAGCTCCATTTTCTTCTTCTATTCAAGGTAGGCTCCTAGATCACTTTTGCCTTGAAAAGATGGGATGGTTATCTTGATATTATGAAACTTTGAATCCACCCTTTCTCTTCTAAGTCTTTTAGTCTCTCATGTCGTCTACCTAAAGTGCCTTTATCCTTCATCTTTCACTCCATTCTATCTCATAGGGAGAAGTGGATAACACCTCTTCTTCTTTTTCAATCCTCTAATCTCTTTCATTATTTCTATGTTGGTCATGAGCTTTTCTAGTCCTTCTCTCATAGGAATGTCTACTTTATTCCATATTTGTGATTCTTTCACCAAGCCCATTAAGTTTCATATTTACTCTTTCAAATTGTTGTTGCATGACTCTAAGAGTAAACATGACTTCATTGAGTTGAGATCCTCTACCTTGCATCTTTAAGTAAGATATAAATTCCATAAAATAAATGTTAGGAAAAATATGGACCTTACCAAATTAGACCCTCACAAGTGTTTTTGATCACTTCACTTGTGTTTTGTTCATACAATTAGGCTTTTACCCTCTATTGTACTCGCGCACTCTTGCTTTTTATCATTTTAGTTCTCTCCTTTGAGTCCTATGAGAACTAAGTGATAAAATCTTGGAGTTCACACAATGTAGCAATTAAAATCACTCAACACTCAAGTCACTAAAATGTGGCATAAACCAACAAGAATAAAGAAGCAAAGAATGAACAAAAAACACGAAAGGAATTGGACAACCAAAGAGATAAATTTTTGGCCAACACTACAATTTTCCAAGATGTGGTAAAAAAATTTTCAAGGTAATCCAAGGAAAAACAGGGGAAAATATCAAGCAATTGCACCAAACTTTGAGTTCTTAGCTAGTATTTTGATCATACAATCCAACAAAAACATATTTAAGTTAATTACAAAGGACATTGACTTAAAATAACTCACTAGATTGATTAGGACTAAGCTTAAAAAGTTACAGAATTTTTTGTTGCATTGGACAAAACTTGTTCTTCTTTTTGTGATTTTTTTGTGCTCTTTTCTCTGATTCTTTCTTGGTTTTTCTTTGTTTCTTTTCATTTTCACACTTTTCTTTTCTTTGATTTTGCATCTCCACTATTATTTCTTTACCTTTCTTTTGTTTTTTTCAACACTTCTTTTTGTTGTCTAGATTTTTTTTTTGTTTTTCAGCACTTTGCACAACTTTGAGCAACCCAAAGACAATTAACTTTAATCATAATTGGCACAAATCAATTTTCAAATATGTTTACTCAAAATGAATATGTCTAAGGTGCAAAGCACAATCAAAATTAAGTTAAGATAGCAACAAAAATTCTAGAGAAATTAGGCTCATTATTTTGGCCAAACAAAGGAAAACAAAAGACAAGAACATTAAGTGATGCAATGGTGGAAAGAAATGGTTCCAAATCACACCACATGATGTGTACTTCAGTTCCTCACTAATTGGAAAATAAAAATGAAGCAAAAGACACTTAAACAAATCAACAAACACTTGTAATGCAACAAAGAATAAGATGAAAATTCTGCAAAAATTTTAGTAGAACCTTCACTAGAACAAGTAAGGAAATGAAATAGAAATGAAGCAAAATAACCAGAAAAATTGTACTCAGACAATGCTAACATCAAACACTTAGTGTGTAGCAAGATCATAAAATTTTTCTAGAAAAAATTGATGTAGAAGATCAAGAAAAACCAAACCAAACACAACAATAGAAAACTAAATAGATTCAACAAAAAATTTAGCAACACTTGCAACTCATTTGGACATCAATTGATCAGGTAATTGAGCTCCAAAAAGTACACAAAAATTCAGAAACATGTTGCACGAAATTAGAAGGAAAATTGAAGCAAAAATAAGGGAAAATTGAAGAGATATCACCTGAATTGTAAAAGCTGAAACTCTGATATCAAACTGATGTGATCTTCCTTGGAAATGCCCATGGATCTATCCCTAATTCAGCAAAATTCAACACCAAATTTGAAATAAAAAGAAGGATATTCATGCCACACTCTAGATAGAAAGAAGGATAGTGATAAGTCATGAAATTAGATGTCACAAAGCATAAACTCTTTAATAAGTCTTCGAGTTTTTGTAAGAATCCTAGGAAAGCACTTACTCAAAGAAGAACATTTTTCAATTCTCAATTATCAAATTGGAATGGTGAGGGAAACATGCCTCCCCTCATAGCAATTAGCCTCAAGTATGGGCTAGGTTACAAGTCCTAAACAAGCTGAGTAAAAATACTAAACAAGTCAGCTAAAATAAAAAGCCTAAGCTATTATATAAAGTCCAAACATAAAGTCATTCATATGCAGAGTAAAAACACTAGTTTCACTTTAGCCTTAATGTTGACCCTCAAAACTATATAGTTTCACTAAATTCAAAGCTTGAAAATATTGGCCTAGACATTAGGGACCTTAGGGCTTTGGTTTGATCTCATTTAACCCTCGAAGCTTCAATTATGACCTAATCATTGTGACAAGGTCAATCTAGATGGAAAACACTGGGCAATTTCATGGTAAATTTCAAGACTCTAAATGGAAAAATTGGGCTTTGGCTTCAACATAAAAGTTGTAAATCTTTCTCTTAAATCCCCAACAGTATAAAGATTAACTTAATCAGATATCTAGAGCTTAAATTATAACCCAAAATCTGAAATAGTGTAAAAAATCTAGCATTAAGCAATTAATTCAATTAACCTCCAAATCATGACCAAATCACAAAATAAGGCCAATACACTAAATTAAACTTGATTAGCATCCTAAGAGGTAGAGTATGAGAGAAAATAAATGGAAAAATATTTTGTTTATCAAAGAGCCTTATGATGCCCTCTTTGAGTAATTCCTTGAGTTTCCATCATATTCCATCGCATATGTATGGTCTAGAAGCTTAAATTTTGATAAAAATATTTTTTTTTCATATCTATCTCCACACATATTCTAGCAAATTTTACCTTTTCCATGAGATATTCATCTTCATTATCCTTCTTCTTGAGAGTATTAGCATTTACTTTGACAATACAACTAATCCAATTACCCACCTCTATAGAAAATATATGCTTATTATAAAATTCAATAGGAAGACCTGGAATCCTTGTCTAAATTGTAGTCTTACATATTCCATCTCTAAACCATCAAATTGCAATAAGCTAGGTACCTTCCTAAAGGACAAAGTTATAATCCTTCACATCTTAAAACTTCACAAGGTAGTAGTCATTTGTTTATGAATTCTTAGGATCTTGTCAAAGGCCCACATCTTTTGAAGTCTGATATTTAAGAATCTCATTCCAAGTCATTTCCCCACAAGCTCAACTATTAGTGCCATCTTCCCAAGTTTGCACAATTCCCTCCTCCCTTCCTTAAATACACATATGATGGGACAAATTGGACCTTTATTAGTTTCCAAGGCTCCTTCTCCTTCAATCATACATGAGTCATCTCCTTCCTCATTATCTAGATCAAACATCTCATTACCTTCATAACTCTACAATTTATAACCCCATTAAACCCCAGTAATTTTTCTTTATAATAACTAATATTCTTATCATTCCTTTTATTAGAATTCTCCACAAGTCCTATGCCCATGCCCATAGCAATATCATGCTTCTCAACCTTTATCATCTGTTTTTGCAACATTCCCTTTTTTTTTTCCAACATAACATCATCCATAGGCATCTCCACCGTCTTTAAATCTCTAGCCCTTTTCATGCTTCGAGCCAAGAGATCCTCCTCCTTGCATGATTTTCCTTTACTTTCTTTATCCACCATAACAAAACCTTAACAGAGCTCAATAGATGTAATACCTTCCACTTATTTGGATAGTCTTTATCCTTTATTGCTTTATTACTTTCCATTATTTAAGAATCTAGTGCATAAATTTTTAAAATCATATCAAGGATGATTTTGAAATTATATAAAATATGAATATTTTGTGATAAAATTTTCAAACTATTAATTAAATTCAATGTTTAAAATTAAAAATTTTCAAAACACTGTAAATTTAATGTTTATTGGATTTAGCACTTAAAAGCTAGTGATTAATGTATGCACTAAACATTTTGATTGAACAAATACAACAAAAGGATGGTGAACTGATGTTTAAGCCACAAGTATATATTTTTAAAAACTCTCTCTCTCTCTCTCTCACTTACTCTCACTGTCTCTCCTCTCGTCCCTTTATTACTAATTTTTGCCTCTATTTGTCTCCTTCCCTCTCTCTATCTCTCTCTCATCTATTTCTTTCTCTCTTCTATCTCCCTCCCTCCCTCCCTCCCTCTCCCTCTCTCCCCCCCCCCCTCTCCCCCTCCCTCTCTCCCCCCCCCTCCCCCCCTCCCTCTCTCTCC
>JANHAO010017181.1:0-14083 GCA_026873985.1 Saraca asoca
TTGCATTTGTATGTGTTGTACATGTTGTCTGGATGCCCAGTAGGTAGTTGTTGTGTATAGTCTGGGCCACTGCGTATATAAAATGTTTATACAGGTTTGATGGGCGTGTAGCCCTTTGTTTTGTATATGGCCTTGTGCCCAGGTGTCCAGAAAACAGAGGAAACTCTGTCGAATTTTTAGTAGAGATAATAAATTCATATTAATTGTTTATTGGGATTTATGTGCATTGTATTATGTCATGTGTATGTTAAGACTTGTAGGGGGTTTCCTGAAGGAAAGGGGTTCCTGATGGTGACTTTCTACGCCGGTCACGGGCCTGGGATTTGGGTCATGACATGTGATCTCCTATAAAGATGCTTATGGATCTTTCTTCAATTCAGTAAAATTCAACAACTAAATTAAAAAGAAAAGAAAGGATATCCACGCCACACTCTAGAATAGGTAGAATAAGAGTGATAAGTGATAGATTTGAAGCCATAAAGAAGAACATCTTTAATAAGTCTCTAGTTCATCAAGAACCTTAGGAGAGAACTCTCTCAACAAGGAAACTCTTCAATTTCATAAATGTTCAAATATGAATTCTAATGAAAACAAGCCTTCCCTAATAGCTATTACTTACTCAAAATCGTTAGATTAAAGCCCTAAGCAAGGCCACCAAAATACCAAACAAAAATCAACTAAAAACAAATAAGTCTAGACTATCACAAAGGTTTAAAACAAGCCATAAAAATATGGACCAAACAACCCCATAAGATGGCATTGCAAATAGCCCAAAAACAACCTATAAACATGTTAACATTTGTGTCAAAAAATAACACTAAGTTGTTGCAATGTGGAAGGTCCAAGTGGCTGCCTTGTTGGATGATCCAAGTGGCCTAAGTGGATAGCATGGCTTCAATGCAAATAACTCTTGAATCTCTTAGGCCTTGCTCTTCATATGTGCTCCATAATGTGTGATATAGCTCTTGAATAGCTTCCCTCATCCTCCTAGCCTTGGCTCTTATCACATGTCCTATTGCAAGGTGCAAAGCTTTTTAGTGATCTCTAGCTTGATCCCTCAAGTTCTCATCAACTTCACTACTACAAAATGCAAAAATGAGATTGTTAAATATACGTTGGATAATAAGAACCCTAACGTATATATAAGAGTGATGGTGTTTTTGTAAATATAAAAAAAATAAAGACATTAGTTGTTATTAAAAAATTGACTTCTAATCTTTTGACGTTATATTACATGTCAGTTTGATTTTACAAACTAACATAATTTTGAATTAATTTTATTTGAAGGATGAAAATTAAAACATTGGTTTGTTTAATTTTACTTATAATGAATAAAATATTCTCTAATCATTAATTTTTCTATTCCAATCAATAATTGCCTTTCACTAAAACTTCAAAATTCTCAAAATATTTTGTATTATTTAAAACATTATTTAATCGATAAAATAATTCAAGTACTTAAATATTATTTATGGGACTTTTTTAGACAATAATTAGCCTTGGGTTTATTTGTAAAAATGTATGTATATCTAAAAATGGACAAAATAACTCAAAAATAAGATCATTTTGTCAAGTAAAATCAAACAAAACAATTCAAATTATAATTAGTCAAAATAAAAAATTAAATTATCTGATATTATATGTCAAGTAAAAATTATACTAATATTATAACTTTTCAATTTTTTTTAAAGAAAAGATATCGGTTCATAAAATACACTAAGATTGTAACATTTTTACACGTCAATTTTCTAATTGATGCAAAATGTTCTAACATACGATGTCACTTTGATAGACATCATTCTCTAAATTGATGTGGTTTGTATGATATAATCGATGTGTAAGTATATTTCTGTAGTAGTGTCTTCAAAGGACTGTGTTTATTAAATACATCAATATCATGGATAGATTTTTCATAGCATGTAAAAAATGGCATACATATTAAGAAATAAAAAGAAATTAGTTTTGCTATCCCCTTTCGTCTTCTTTCTCTTTGCGTTCAACATTTTCCAACAATTAATTTATGACATGTAGATTAGTGACCACATGATTTTAATGTCACTAAAACATTTTACTAAACTAACATGAATAATTTTATGAGTTAAATATATTGATCTTTATTGTAGTTAGTGGAATGTACATGGATCTCTTCTGCATTTTAAAAACTTCAACTTCAATGGCATCTTTCAGAAGAGAAAAAAAATTAGACACAAACCCGATTATACGTGATAAGAAAAAAAAATTGGCTAGATATTGGTTAATTCATCTGGGAAAATTGATTTTACATACAGGCAGATATATATGTATTTACCTAAACAAGAAATTGCAAAACAAAAAAAAAATTAAAGAGAGAAAACAAATGGGAGAAATAGAAGAAAATGACCTCAATATGATGGCTTTGTGCTTCAATAATTAATAAAGGAACATTTTGGTCATTTTGTGGTCTAAATATCCTTTTGATTGTTCTTTTTTTTTATAAACTTTTTATAATTAGATTTCTGTGTAATTTTTTTTTTTAATCTTCAAAGCAGTTCAATGTAGGTTTTAATGTTAGGAAATCCGTGTAGTTTTCATTACACACAAGGGATGAGAGGTTAGCATATTTTACTCTAATTTAATGTTTCTCATAATTTAAGATTTTAATTTCAAAATTTTAGTTTTACAAAATTTTCTGCAATTTGCCATCATGCTATGGATACATTAATAGGTTTTTCATTAATTTTATTTTTTATGGCATTTTCTTTTACACCCATGCATGACATAGTGTCACAAGTTGTCCTTGTGAAATAGTTTAGTAGGCAAACATACTTGGTTTTGGATGAAATTTGGTGAGAAAATCAAGCATAAAGAGGAGGTCATATGGTGTGAATTTGGGAGCAAATACACTTGTGTGTTATTTTTTCTATTTGGGAGTATTTGTATCTTTTTAGTATAGATCGTTTAATACAAGTAGAAAAGTACATGGTTACAATTCTTGCATGTTTATCTTTACATTCATATGAGGTGGCGCATTAGAATTCTTTTGAGTTAGGAGAAAAGCTTTTATATCAACTTGAAAAATATATGTTTACTTGTACCACTCGAACTTTGGCTTAGAATGCTTTTTAAAGGGGATTGTTTGATGATTAAGGTAGGCATTGTGAAAAGGACTAGGGATTAGAATGTGGTCATTTTGGAACTCCCCTACACACTCAAAATAATGTAATGAAGCTTATATTAATAAAACATAGTTGTCCCTTTTCTCATTTTAAAAATCTCTTTTCAATGTACACTAGAGGCCAATTATATGATGTATTCTTTGATCTCAATATACACAAATGCTTTGATTATATGCTTATATTTGCCTACAGACATGTGCATAGGATTTTGGTTATATGAGTGACAAAATCCACAATGCCCCATTTATTTATCCAAGTGTGACTCAAGTTTATTGGAAGATTGGTATGTTGGCTAAGAGTTGGCACCATGTGCTTGCATAGTTTTGGCTAAAAAGCTATAGGTCTATGATATTTTAGTATCAGAGCTCAGTTGTGCTTGAGAGTAGATCAGATGGGCCATGTTTATAGTAGATTTGGCTTGCCAAAAGCATATAAGGTTTATGAGTGAAGTAGATACTCGTTGAAATTGTAAAGAGATGCTGCTAAAACTTGACTAAGGGGGTCATAAAAGGTTGGAGCAACTCGAGACTAGTGTGCGAGAGATTGTATTCAAGGAAATGCTAACGGTGCGTTGAATACAAATGTGTGTAGAAGTTGATGGGCTTGTTGTATAACACAAGACATTGATTATATGCTCATTCATAGTAGCATTCATAGGAATGTAAACCCACTTGAGAAAATGAGTGAATTGATAACTTATCTAGCAAGAGAAAGCCACAAGAGAAGCCCTGGTCTTGTCAAGATAGCTTGACTGTGCCATGAGGGACATATGAGCTATCGACAAAGCTTAGAAGGTGAAGCCATAATTGTGCTAGAAAGTATAGCTACAATAGATAATTGACACATCCTATAGGATGACACATCTCTTCTAATATGTTAAGTGGGCAAATCTTATTATAAGAGTCCAAAATCATGTAAGAGGGTATGGATTCTACTAAAAAGAGTAAACCTAGAGGAAAAAAAGATTATCTAGGAGGGATTAATTAGGCCACATAGGTGTAATGAGTGAGTTACAGTGCTCATTCATGAGATATGAGATGAGAAGCTAGAGGAGGTAGCACATCATAGTCGCATGACAAGCAGCAGTGATACTTGATGTAGTGGGATAGAACTATATAGTCGTATAGAGGAGTAGCGACAATGACTCAGTGTGTAGCGGGCTAGCAGTATATAGTTACAAGATAAACTTTGTGGCAATAACCATGAAATTCACAATTGTTTATAGATAAGCAAAATGAATATTGAGCTAGAGTGGAGGATACTCTTTGCTTAACCCCTATCAAGCCATTGATATGGGGGAACCATCAAGAGGATGCAGTCAAAGATGGAGTCATTAAGATGATGCACTTGGATTAGGCTACGGGGACCTAGACATTGAAGGATGTCACTCAACAATTACTAAAAGAAAAAGCACTAATCATTGAGAAAGTGGCTAAGAGGCATTAGATATTAGTGAGTGGCTATGAGGGGGATGAGCTAGTATCAAGTTTGAAGAGATAACACTAAAGAAAGCAAACTTATAAGGGGTAGTTAAGGCCAAGATACTAGATAACATCATCTCTGAAAAGACTATGATAGTCGAGATACCATCATCTTTGAAAAGACTATGATGGTCAAGATACCATGAGGGTGTTAATTCAGAAAGGGTCAGGAAAATTTGATCAAATTTGAAAGAAGCGTAGTAAAGCATAGTGGATTAATTGAACCTAACATGAGCAAACTTGTGAGTGAGAAATAGGACTTGCAAGCAAGCCATGTTTTGTTAGTTAGGAATGGACTTGCACACAAACAAGACATGAGACTTGCATATATCACATTGGTGGAATGAGACATTGAATGTGGGGATATCTTTTAGTAGATGCCTAAAATACCCAAGTAAAGGCAAAAGCTATAGAGGATGCTTAAGCTATAGAGGTAGTGACTTAGAAGCTATGCAGAGACAATATGTTGCAAGTTAAGTGAGGCAAACACAAGTTGCAAAGGCAATAACCTGAATGCTATAGAGGCAGTGGCACAGGAGAAGTTACAGAGGTAACAAATCAGAGAGTTGTAGAAACAGTGGCATGTGAGTTTGCATTGGGACAATGAAGTAGAGTCTACAAGGTACAACACAAAGTCAGTGGAAGCAGCATTGCCTAAGATACTAAAGTTATGGAGGCAACTACCTATAATTTGTAGGGAAGCAAATGCTCAATGGTGCAAGTTCAAGAAGACAAAGGCAAAAGGAAGTCAAGGGAGGAGCTAAGAAGCAGTAGACTGATGATTATCCTGAAAGCTATGTCAAGTTGAGAGTGCCATTCATTAAAGCCTCTTGAATATTGTTAGCTCAAAAGAAAAAAAAAACACAAGCATAGAGCAGTTGTAGGAGAAGCTCAAATGGAGTAAACTGAAGACCAACATGAAGTTTCGAGAAGCTAGTGTTTAATAGGAGAAAACCTTCATGAAGGCTATGTCAGATTAAGGCATCAATGAGGGCATTGACATTTGAAGTGGGGGAGAATGTCACAAACTGGCCTTATGAACTAGTTTGGTAGGCAAATATGCCCAATTTTAGACAAAACTTTATGAGAAAATCAAGCGTGAAGAGAATGTCTTATGGTGCAAAATTGGGAGCAAATGCACTTGTGTATTATTTTTCCTATTTTGCTTGTATTTATATCTTTTTAGTATAGATTGTTTATTCAATGTGAGCAGAAAAGCAAATGGTTGTGATCCTTGCATTTTTATGTCTGTGATCATATAAGATGGTGCATTATAATCCTTCCAAATTAGGAGAAATGCCCTTATGTCAACTTAGAAAAAGTATGTCTACTTATACCATTAGGGCTTTGGTTTAGGATGCTCTTTAAAGGAGCGCATTTGGTGACCCAAGTGGCCACTGTGGCACAGGTTAGGATCAAAGTGTAGTGGCTTAAA
Organism: Saraca asoca; assembly: GCA_026873985.1. Lineage (NCBI taxonomy): Eukaryota > Viridiplantae > Streptophyta > Magnoliopsida > Fabales > Fabaceae > Saraca > Saraca asoca. The sequence continues at coordinate 6,072 of JANHAO010017181.1, forward strand.
GACTCTATGTACACACTCCAAACTATGTAATGAGATATATATTAATAAAATGAATTTATCTCTCTTCTTATTTAAAAGTCCCTTTACAATATACACTAGAGACTAATTATATAGTAGGCTCTTTGAGATTTGGTATACACAAATGCTTTGACTACATACTCATATTTGCCTATGGACATATTACACATAGGATATTGGCTATATGGGCGAGAAAATTCATAATGTCTTATTTATCTATTTAAGTGTGATTTGAGTTTATTGAAAAGTTGATATGTTGATCAAGAGTTGGTATCATACCCCATATGCTTTTGGTTAAAGAGCTACTAGCCCATGACACATGACCACTTTACTAGTATAATATTATAACAATACTACTTTCATTTTTTTTTTTACTCGATGTGAAGCTTGGTGTAAGACTGACGATTGAATACGACTGAATTATTGTCCAAGAGTGAGACTATACTTTGTAAATAATAAAAGGTTTAGTAATTTAATGATTGAAATGGATCAATAGAGTTCAAATCTAAAATTGAATGGGTGCAATGAAATACTTTACCCAGAATAAATATCACAAAAATTATATATATATATATATATATAAAGTAAATGTATGCAATTTATATGTTGTAGGTTGACCCATGAATAAAAACACAATATTTAGTGGAATCGCCAATGGAATTTTTATTATAAATCTATTTAAAATTTAATAAAAAGTACAATGTAATTCTTGAAGAATTGTAGATGTTTAGGGCACTCAGAGTTCTTTTTGAGTCTACCTAAGGAGCTATAATAAGAGATAGCATTGTTCTTGGTATATAAGTTGTAGATAATGGAAATTCCCTGCTTTTAAGTCAGGTTTTAACTATTGATTACCTAAATTCAAGTAACAAAATAGCCCCTTCAAGACTATTGAAGCGTGACAAATTTTTCTACATTTTTTTTTATTTTTATTTTTTAGAATGTTCATATATAATCTTCAAAATTAAAATGTTTTTTATAAAAATTATCAACAATTTATTTTTGGATCTATCCTAAAATTTGTCTAACGTCCCTTGTGGCCATGGCACATAAGGAACGTAAATGAGTCCAATTTTAAGATTTTCAATCTTTTTTATTTATTAAAAGAAACTTGCTCAAGCTTGATTATTTTCTTTAAACAAGTTTGAAAATGATTTCAAACTCATTTTTTATTAAACAATGAGCCTGATTTGTTTGTTTCATTCATTTGGTTAAAATATAACTTTAAGAAATTAAAATAGGGTTTAAATTTAATTTGTTATCAGTGTCAAACTTTTTAGATTATCAAAAAATAGAAAGATATCATGTTATTAAAAAAGCAAAAATAACAAAAAGTTTTATTAATAGTAAAAAAGTTTTAACAATTTTTTAATGACATAACAATACATGAGTGGATAATATTATAAAACTAATTTACACTGAATTAAATTTAAATTTATTAAAATAAAATGACAATACATGAGTGAATAATATTGTAAAACTGATTTGCACTGCATTAAATTTAAACTTATTAAAATAACCCAGACAAATATGATTATGCATAAATAAATCATAAAAAAAATAAGTTTAGAGGATGAAATTTTATAACATTTGAAATAATATCATAAAAATAAATCAAATAATAAGCCACCATATAATATGGTAGGATGATGAAATTATCCTATAAATGATATGCAATGTTTTGAAGGACATAATAACCTGAATTCAAATAATTTTTAAGATTTTAGTATAATTAATTTTTACGAATTTAAAATTAGCCATAGAAAAGAAACAAAATAATAAACCGCATATGATGTCGCAGGCGTAACGGTAGGCAAGAGAAGAGTTTTAGGCATATAATAAAGAATTTGGGAATAACCAAACAATCTTAGTAATCCTAACTAGTATGGAAGATTACTGCTATAGCTACTATAATTATCACATTGTCTTTACTTTCATCCAATTATATAAATCCATTTGTCAATTCTATACCTCTTTCCATGATTTTAAATTTGAGAAGTGAGAAAGTTTCAGTACAAGTGGGTCTCATGAAATTAATAAATAAATAAATAATAACTTAATTTAAATAATTTTCAAGATTTTATTACAATGATTTTTTCAATATTAACCTGTTAGCAAAGAATTATGATGAAACAATAATAAAACTATAGAAGTTTTCGGGCCTATAGAATAGATGAGACAATAATAAAGTAATAAAGCTATCAAACAATAATAAGAAAAACAATTTTCCATGATGAATATTTGGTCTTTTCTCCTTAATCACTTGTTTTGTTTTTAATTACTACTTCCGTCATCTTAATTCCAACTGATTAAACATTGATTGGATATTTTTATTTAAAAAGATCAGAGGAATATCTATTCTTAAAATTTTTGTTTTAGAATACAATTTTTATGAAAAAGAGAATTCATGAGAATTATGACAAAATAGAATAATCGGATCACCCTTAGTCTATCAAATGGTTCAAAAGATTTTATTCACAAGAACTAAAGAGGAAGAAACATAAACTTATTTAATTTCCTCCAATATTTTAAACTGCAATCAAGAATTTTGTCACTTTATAGAACATTGAATTGGTGAAAGATAATAGATTTCGAGTTTTGCATTTTCTTTTAAGCATGCAACTCACACTAATGAAGTTTTTCACTATTCATACGCCAATCATGAATTCATGATTATGCATGACTACCACCTCATACATAACACATTAGTTTCAATTAGGAGTTTTTCCTTTTACTTTTTGTAAATGTTTAACTTTTCTAGAATTTATTAATTACGAGAAACAAATTATTGTTCTCAATTGTATAAACAATTTTTATATGGTCATCCGATAAATTTTAAATTTGCTATTATTAATTTGTTGATGACTTTAAATTTGATATTATATGGTCAAGACCGGATGTAAAGTACAAATTTATAATAGTATGTTTTTTTTTTCTATAAAATTTCATGTAATAGAAAAATGTATGATTATGATCCTATGAATGTCATCAATAAGGTGTTAATATGTTATTGATGGATAATGTAAAATTTCTTTGCACTCATGTGGATAAAATTTAATCTCATTTTATTTTAAGTTTCAGGCTGATGTGTTGTAATTTTTTGTGATTAAGTCACAATATAAATGTAACACCTTGCAATTTTTTATAATGAAACTGTCAACTTTTTTTTGTAATACATTATTTTAATTATGTCAAATGTGTCGAATAAAAAAATAATCACATCATGCTTTAAGCTTTATAATCGTATAAGGTGTGCCGGTGTATTATGATTTTATAAATCTAGATATAAACCTTTATCATGATGGATTAGATGTAATGAAAAGAGTTGGGTCTATGGATTAGTCTGAGACTAGCTTGGGTTTGGTAAAAAAAAAAAAAAAGTAAAGTGACACAACTTGGTAAGGGATTGAACAAAAATAACTCAATTCGATAAGAGTCCAAGGGTGATACATGTTGGCCTGTCAAGCTCATAAATTGTGAGAACCTACCTGTATACATCAAAGTCTTACTACTAGTTTGCACTTTATTTAGAAATTACGCTTATTATTTACTTAATTGGACTTACAGACTCTCTTTTTTTTTTAATAGAACGTTTGGCAAGATATTTTGGCATATATTACTTATCTCAAATTTGTGTTTAAGATATATATATATATATATATAATTATCTTATTAGAATAATTGTATATAAGTATAATTTATGTGTGTGTTGTCTTGTAGACCATGTTTGATGTTAATGGGGGAAGAGAAGAGAAGTTTTAGTGCTTGCGGAGGAACAGTGGAAAGACTTCAAGAACTAGTTGACAATGGATTACATCATCGTCAAGATGAAAGGTGATGAAAATTCTCTTGAGAAATAATACTTCTTCAATCAAGAAGTATAGGATGAATTTGTGAAGTAGTGCCAAATAGAGGCTTTTTAGATAAATTTGGCCACCTTATCTTATGCTTTTTTGCAACTATATATTATGAGTAAGACAACATGGAGAGACAAGTCAAAAACAAATATAAATATAGGTTGTCTCGTGGTCAATATGTGAAGCTTGGACAAACTTTATTGAAGGAAAAGCTTGTAGAACAACAAACTTCTAGTCAGATTGATCCGTAAGTTATTTTAATCTTGGTATGAACTATGGAAGAGAAGGGTCAATACTAAAGGTGAATATACAACCAAAGAAAGCTAAATACTTGTCAAGAAAATTATAAGTAATTTGCAAGTTTTAATTGTAATAAATATTCTTAATTAATTGTAAGTGTTAAGTTGTAATAAATATTCTTAATTGTATATATGCCACAAGGTTCTCTCATGCAACAATCATCCTTGGGAGATTTTACTCCATTTGGAAGGATGAACATATGAACTATTGCATTAGGAACTGAAGAGCACCCTGCTTATGTTAAGGGGTTGAGTAGGAGTAGGTTTCAAGATCTATTTTGAGAGATCATCAAAGTGTCTTTGAGGATTACCAGTTTTTGTGGAAGATATTAGTGCACAGATTACTACTCAAGTGATACAGAAGATGACATAAAAGGTTACTGCTCATTTGAGAGAGGAGAACCAGGATGAATGGGAAGAAATTCAAAAGATGCATGCCTATATTAAATAGATGGGCATGTAGTCACTTTCAAACTCGAGGGTAGAGATCCACCCTACTTCCCTGCCTAGCAATGCGAGCCTGGAAAACCCCAACCCATTTACAAAGTGACTGAAGGTAAATGAATAAAGCTTAAATTTTTTTTTTATTATGTAAGTAGTTTCTAATATTTTCTATGAAAAATAACATTACAATTAACTTTGTCAATTTGATTTTTTTTGTCTATATAAGAAGGAGCTAAACTCTTTCTAACTCTAGCCCCTGAGGGACACATAATGGCATATGGAAGGGTTTTTCACAGCCACACCCTCCATTACTAGCAATTACTGGGTAAGCAATCAAAGATCATTGTTGACACCCTATTGGACCAAAGTGCAAAATTATCTATGTCAATAGATGAACTAGAGATAGTGAGCCAAGTGATTGGGACTTTTATCGCATGGTCAAAAAGTTTTAGTATTTTGGCTATAGAGATATAATTTTCTATCTAATAAGTAATTGTGTTTGAAAGACCCAATTTTACTATATTTTTATTATTTAAATTTCATAATTTGACGCATATCAGTTAGGCTACATAGGAGGTTAAGCAGACTAAGGAATTGACTCAATCAACTAATAAGCCACCTCTCACCCAAAAGATGCCTTATGTTGAGCCAAGAATAACGTTATCTTTAGTGGCTGAGAAGATGGAAAAGGATGCATTCATTTCTATTCATATAGATGCCAATGTCATGGATTATGGTTGTAGCTTTTTTGTGACCAAGGACTACATCACACAATTCTTAGACATAGAAGAGAAAAATATATTTTGCGTCCAAGTTTTTAAATTGTGAGTTTATTTTTACCTTTCAATTCATAATCTTATTTATATTATATAGTTTGAAGTGTTTTGTTAATCATTTCCTTTATTTTCTTATAAAGGCTTCTGCATCATGAATGTGTGACCAATGGACTGGAAGCTAGATTTCTACATCAACATTTACTTGCACCAGTAGGCTTTACCAATGAAGAAAAGACAAAATACATCTTAGGTGTCCTACAAAAAAGGAGGCATTGTATTTTTGCACTATTTATCAAGTCATAAGTATCTAATATGATATTAGATATTTTGTTATTACAGGCATCAATTTATTATTACTTATTTGATATTTTGTTATTATAAGGAACATTGGATGTGTTGTGTGATATATCCCAAGAAAAATGTTGTTTATTGGCTTGATCCTTAGGGCATCCAATTCACAAGAATATCAAAACCTTAATAGACTTATGAATTGCTTTATTAATTAAAATTTGGTTTGGGAATTTATATTATATATTATTTCCTTTATTAATATATTGGTTTGTTACATGGATATGATTCAACATATGTGTTAAAGCTTATTTTACTTGGGAAAAAGTCCAACCCAAAATGAATCACCTTAAAAGTAAGTTTTTTTCCTATCATGTTGAATACTTGTCATAAATATTCTAAGTAATATCATATTTGATTGAAATGCATATTTATATTTGATTTATTGCAGTGCCCTCATAAAATAAGAAATGTTAAGTGTGAATATTTTATATTAAGGTATGTAGGTACAATAATCATTCAAATAAAAGAAGGTCACCGTGATCCACAAGAGGTATTATAGTTTGATTTGGATATTTGATATATGGTTTGGATATATGATATATGAATATATGATTTGCTATATGTATATCTACTTTGTGGTACTTTTGAGATAACAGTCCATACACTCAAGCTAAAATTAACTAAACTCGAGATCAGTGGGCTGAGTTTCTCCTATTCTTTTGTGAAAGAGACAAATAGGAAAGTTGTAATATTATTTGTTTTGCAGTTGTAATGAATTATAATGTATATCTATTTGGTATAATGTAAAATTGTAATGGATTAGTCTTTTTTTAAAAAAAAAACATGTTATGAGAAAAGACATTGGATATTTTATTAAAAAATTGATGTCATTAACAATTTACACGTTAGTTTTAAGATAATAATTGACGTCTAAAATGAATAATTAGAGAATAGTCTCTCTTTTTTTAAAAAAAAAAACATCTTGAGAGAAAAGAAGTCAATTTTTTTATTAAAAATTGACGTCTAAAGTCTCAATGACAGTTTCAAGATAATAACTGATATCTAAAGTGAGTAGTTAGAGAATAAACATTAAATGATTGTTTTTAAAAAATTAGTTAGAGAAGAGAGGTCAGTTTTTTAATGAAAATTGACGTCTAAATATTTTTATATATTATAGATTAATATATTAGAGATTTATAAATATATATTATAGATTTATGAACAAAAGCAACATCAAAATTTATATATTACAAATTTATACATATATATTATAAATTAATATATTAAATATCTCTATTTTTTTAAATCTTAATATTTTGCCTATTTTTATTTTTGAAAAAATTTATTTTTTAATAATATATTTCAACAAGTTAGTAATATTAAATTGGGCAAAATAATTCAAGAATTTGAGTAATTTATTTATGAAAATTGTAATATATTATCTAAGAAAATAAAATAGATAAAAATAAATTCAAAATAAATAAGACGCATTAGTGTTTCCTATATTTTAAAAAATACTAGTTAGTTAAAAGACAAGGGTTTTTAATATAGACTGACTTCTAGTGTCTCAACATTGTTGGTTTTTAATAGAAAGTGATGTCAAAAGTCTCCACTCATTTTGAAATAAATGAGATGTATTAGCAAGAATATGAAAATTAAGATGTAGAAATTTTTGGACATCTAACTGTCATTCTCGCTCTTTTTTGGATTTAATATCATAGCTCTCTCCACTACAATCTTTGGCAATTCAAAGGTACTTTTACTCTCTCATTGACTACAGAAGCCTAACTTACTCTCCCTCTCTTGGTGATTTGAACCAATATTCTTCATCTTGCTCTCTCTCTTTCTCTTTATTTCAAGGTAATAGTTGCTTTTCTTCTTGAATTTTATAAATAATCGATGCTATGTGGATGAGATGAATTGTTGTTGATTATGTTTAGTTGTGTGCCCTTTCTTGTTTTTTAATTTTGGATCACAGTAATATATATATGTAGAAATTAGGTATCATTTCTAAATTGTAACTTTATAGTTTAAATGCCAATTCAAATAGGCCTAATTAAATTCACAATAATACTTTAGAACAAATTAAAATATTTCCAAAATTATTTGTTGACTTGTGTATTTGTTGAAATTTAGATTGGGTAGTCATGGTGTTAGATTTGGTTCAGCCAACAAGGAAAAATTTCAAAAAAATTTCTCAGTGAAGAATACCAAGAGGCTGAACTAAAACTCCCAGATTCCATTGGGATGAGGTTTCCATGTATCACATACATTAAATAAAAACAAGAGTGAGCTAAACTAACATTTAATCCAGCTCCTTGCACAGC
>JANHAO010017182.1:0-14087 GCA_026873985.1 Saraca asoca
AAGTTCAAGAATGATAAAGAAAATAAAGAATGTAAACAAGAAAGAAGAAAAGAAAATAGATGAATGTAACTCAAACTTCTTGAAATAATAATAAAGAAAAGTAAAGAAACCCTAATTAGAATGAGAAAAACTCCTAAAAGAATGAGAGACCTCGGACTCTAAGAGACCTAAACAATCTTAATTGATGGCTCTTTTCTTTAAGCTCCTTTGACAACTATTTATAAGCTTCTCTAGACTCGGAACATGGCCGTGTTCTTCAGCACGGGCTACCTGTGTTTCAGGCTATTTTGGTTTCTAGAAGGCCGCAAGGTCTGGCTTGGAACATGGTTGTGTTTGGGGGCATGGCCATGCCGTGTTTTGGGTTGGATTTTGTCTTCTCTTTTGCTTTCTTTTGCACTTTCAACTTGGTCTTTTTATATCTTCTTCCTTAATTCTTCTTGACCCAAGTGTGCTTCATTCTTCATCTTTTATTTTCCTTTTTGGAGCTTTTTTTACTATCCTGAAAGATAAAAATAAACTAAAGCAGTACCAAGAACAAACTTACAAAAAATTAAGGTAAAAGTAAGGCAAAAACCACAAATTAACAACTAGTTAAGAGGTGATATTCATCATTTTTATAGGTATATTTTTCACTTATCAGCTGGTCTCAAAATGCGGCCATCTACGGTCGACTCTTTCTCTTTCTCTTCCTCTTTTTTTGTAGGGGCTTCTTTTGCTCCTCAACTAGTTTGTACTTTAGGATTCTTCGATGTATTCTGCCTTGTTGAGGTCTTTTAATGAATAAAATCTACTTTTCTGCAATCTCTGCTTGTTTCCATTTTCCTTTGCAATACGCTTCAATTTGAATCACCTGCAAAACTCGTGCGCGATTTAGAAAATGGCACGGGCTGTAAACTGGGACGACGTCACCTTTAGGCTGCTCCTACGACCAAATGAATAAAAATATAAGTGCAAAAATTATTAAATAATAGAATAGATTTGCAAGCCGCAGGTTTAATGATTCTGTTGCCTTAAGGCAGATGAGAAATTTGTCAATTCGTTATGCTTCAGCGATCACCAAGTCACGCTAGTGTTGAGTGTTTAAGAGTGCCTCTGCACCTTAGCGAGCGCTAAGCTACGCTGGCCAAAGTGAGTTTATTTTGAACGTCTCCACGTCTTAGTGAGCACGAAGCTATGCTAGCTAAATGAGTTTATTTTGAACATCTCCACGTCTCAGCGAGCTCACAGCTCAACTGGTTGAATGAGTTTATTTTGAATGTCTCCACGTCTCAGTGAGCCTATAACTCAACTGGTTAAATGAGTTTATTTTGAGCGTCTCCATGCCTCAATGAGCCCGCAGCTCAACTGGATAAATGAGTTTATTTTCAGCATCTCCACACCTCAGCGAGCCTGCAGCTTAACTGGTTAAATGAGTTTGTTAATTCTTCTCCAGATTGAGTTTTGGGAGGAGGCCCCAACTGGGTCAGCAGCTGCAGTTTAGGGGAGGAGTGTGAAGTTGTTGGTGAAATCTACAATACGTTGACCGCATGTGAGCTGCAGGTGCCATTTAGTTAGGGAAAAGAAATTAGAATGGAGAACACTTAACCAATTGCTAGATAATCCTTCAACCAACCAAAGAAAATGATAATTACATTCATCCCAAGGATCAAAAACACAACATCAATATATGACTCAGACTGAGCCCCCATGCTCTTGGTTGGTATCACGCTGAGAGGGTTAGGGCAACTACCTTGAGGGTCATACCAGGTATTCCTTTAAACATCCCTTTTTGATTATATCTTCAATTGCTTCCCTTAGGGCCCAATAGTTTGTTGTACCATGACCAGCCTCATTATGATAGGCACAAAACTCTTCCCGATTTCTCCGCCTATAAGGAATATTGGAAGGTGGGGGGATTTGAAAGTCTTGCTTACCTCTTTCTATCTTGGGATTATGAGAGAATGCTGAATTGCTTATAACGGTTCGGGTACTGGGGGCATCCACCCTTGGGCTTTTTGGACTTATTGGCCACTCGTTCGGTGGTGTGGTCGCCTTGCTCTTCATTGCTTCCCCTCTTGTTATGAGCGGAATTGGCTTTTTCATCCTTCTCTTTAGACTTTTCAGAGCCCAAGGTCTCCTCCCATTTGATCTGCTCAGTAGCTCGCTCATAGAATTCAGTAAGATCCTTCACCAGGGATTTGTATAGACTTTTATACAGCTTTCCATCTTTACGGAGTCCCGCGGAGATGATGGCTAGCATGGTTTCTTTAGATGAATTTTTGACAGAATTGGCCTCGAGTCTAAACCTAGCAATATAGTCCTTTAGCGACTCTTGCTTGCATTGAAAGACTATAGCGAGGTGGCAAGGGGGCACGAGTTGCCTCTTCAGTGCTTGATATAGGCTGATAAATTTTTGCTGACAGTCCTCCTAACTATTAATTGAACGAGCTGGAAGACTTCTGAATCAAGCTCGGGGCACACCTCCCAATGTGGCAGGGAAAACCCGACACTTAATCAGGGGATTGGTTGTCTGCAGGTCCATCTGAACATTGAATGTGTCCAGATGATCATACAGGTTTGAATCTCCATTATACAATGGGATCGCAGGGACTCTAAGCTTGAGGGAGAGAGTTTGAACTTTGATCTCCTCAGAGAGTGGCGATCATTCCTTGCAATGAGACCGATCACCCGGGGCTCGGAGATGTTCTTCCAATTGAGCCATCTTCTGAAATAGCTCCCCAACTAATGGGTCCTATTCCTCAAAGTGCTAGCTAGGCGACCACTGGGCGCTTTGATCTCCATTGTCTTTGGGCTTACAATTCAGGGTCGACTCTTGTGAGCAACGAGATTAAGTATTGTCTTGGTTTGGATAGTCTGGATGTTGGGTTTCGGCTTGTCTCTGCACATTTTGTGCCAATGACATGACTGCTTTAGTCAGTTCCCTTATCATATGCTCAAGTTTCTCCTAATGCTAGAATCAGGTCTACGATCCGTCGATGCCATCAACAACGAAAACTAGTTGTACAAGACTGGTTGGAAGGTTACCAGTGACTGCTCTGATGACGGGAGCAGTAGATGAATTCATTGTTGAGACATGACCATCTAGAGTATGACACCATACATTTGAGGCTCTAGTGGATCTTTCCTTGGCTATTACAGTAAGAAGTCAACCAGAATAGGTGAGATCCCCATAGACGGCACCAAAATGTTAGTGGTGAAATTTGGTTCATACGGAGGACCCAAATCTCAGCCAACGGGGATTCTTATGGGATCTCATTCCTGTATCCAATTTAGATGTGCTAGAGCAGCGAAAATGAACAAGGATGAAGGGGAGAATGGGGATGAAGACACTAGATTTTATGTGGTTCGGCCAAATCCAGATCTTACTGGACCCTACGTTTACAAGGTTGTGATATATTGGCAAGATTACAATTAGCTTGCTCTTTGCTTTGACAAAGTTTCTGTATATAAAAAATTAGTCTCTCTCCCTTCCTTCTAACAAGGTCTTCATATTTATAGGAGGAGGAGGAGGGCTACATACATTAATTACAAGTTACAGTTATGTTACATCAAGCTATAAATGGGAAAGACAACAAAAGACTACAATTCGACTATTGCAGAATGTAGGCTGTGGAGGTGGAGCCCTCCTGCTAGTTGTAGACCTGAGCTTATAATCATTGTCTGGGGCTATCTCCTTTATGTGGGACATCCAGAGCCTCTGCATTGGGGTTCCTGACTCGAGACAACTGTGAGGTGTTGCATAGGTGAGCTTGATGCAGTTATAAAAGGTCAGCGAGCTCTAGTAAGAAGGTTAGCCGTTCTCATGACTACATCACATGTTTGCTATTCAGTGAGGTGTAGCTCACTTTGACGAAGTTCACTAGTGAGGAGCTCACTGGGGAGAAGCTTGTTGGGGAATTTGATGATCTTTGTCCTCTAACTAGCTCAAGTTCATTATGCTCCCTTCTGGATTGATTTTCATATACAACATCAGCCCCCTACTCCTAGCTTGCACAGCGGGCTGAGAGTTGAGACTTTTTAGTTCCCAATCGATCAAAATCTCTTTTTCGAAACTATTGATTCATCCCCTCTAGGCCTCGTTTCTGACAACATATATCCAGTAATTATGACTGGGCCAGTTTACCTTTTTCTGAGGCCATCAATGCGGGTGGTTGGGGAGGGCTGAATCTGGACTCTTTGGTGAACTGTTTCTTGCCCTATTTAAGGGAGAGGCGATTCTTCAGCCTTACCACACAGAGCAAACTATGGAGTTTCCTGACAAACCGCCATTGGCATTCTGGTCCTTTATGGAGGTGTGTATGGTCTGCTGCATATGTGATTCAAAAGATTCATCTTCTCTGTTAACATGGAGGGATCTCGTATGGATCTCAGATTATATCCTTTCGACCATGACATGAGGCAATTTGCTTGACTTGCCAAGCCCCTGAGGCTTCCTGATTTGCATTCCTCAGGAGGTGCAGGCAGTCGAGGTAGATGGGATGCAGCATTGCTACTGATTTTGCAATGGAAGAAGAAAGGTTATTGCATGCTAGTCTCAAAACGTGGCCATGCACGGCCGGCTCTCTCTCCTTCTCTTTCTCTTTTTTTTGTAGAGGCTTCTTTTACTCCTCAACTAGTTTGTACTTTAGGATTCTCTGATGTATTTTTCCTTGTTAAGGTCTTTTAATGAATAAAATTTGCTTTTCTACAATCTCTATTTGTTGCCATTTTCCTTCGCAATACGCTTCGATTTGAATCATCTGCAAAACTCATGCGTAGTTTAGAAAATGGCACAGGCTGTAAACTGAGACGACGTCACATTCAGGCTACTCCTGCAGCCAAATGAATAAAAATATAAGTGTGAAAATTATTAAATAATAGAATAGATTTGCAAGCCACGGGTTTAATGATTTTGTTGCCTTAAGGCAGATGAGAAATTTGTCAATTCGTTACGCTTCAGCGATCACCAAGTCATGCTAGCATTGAGTGTTTAAGAGTGCCTCTGCACCTCAGTGAGCGCGAAGCAATGCTGGACAAAGTGAGTTTATTTTGAACGTCTCCACATCTCAGCGAGCCCATAATTCAACTGGTTAAATGAGTTTATTTTGAATGTCTCTATGTCCCAACGAGCCTGTAGCTTAACTAGTTAAATGAGTTTATTTTGAACGTCTCCACGTCTCAGTGAGCACAAAGCTACACTGGCCAAAGTGAGTTTATTTTGAATGTCTCCATGTCTTAGTGAGCATGAAGCTATGCTAGCCAAAGTGAGTTTATTTTGAACGTTTCCACGTCTCAGTGAGCACGAAGCAATACTGGCCAAATGAATTTATTTTGAATATCTCCATGTCTCAAGTAGCACAAAGCTACGCTGGCTAAATGAGTTTATTTTGAATGTCTCCACGTCTCAGTGAGCCCATAGCTTAACTAGTTAAATAAGTTTATTTTGAGCATCTCCATGCCTCAGTGAGCCCACAACTCAACTGGTTAAATGAGTTTATTTTGAGTGTCTCCACGCCTCAGTGAGCCCGTAGCTCAACTGGTTAAATGAGTTTATTAATTCTTCTCTAGATTGAGTTCCGAGAGGAGGCCCCAACTGGGTCAATGGTCGCAGTTGGGGGGAGTGTGAAGTTGTTAGCGAAATCTGCAATACATTGATCGCATACGAGCTGTGGGTGCCATTTAGTTAGGGACAAAGAAATCAGAATGGATAACACTTAACCAATTACTAGATAATCCTTTAAACAAACAAAGAAAATGATAATTACATTCATCCCAAGGATAAAAAACATAACATCAATATATAACTCAGACTGAGCCCCCCGGCTCTTGGTCAATATCACGTTGAGAGGGCTGGGGCTGCTGCCTTGAGGGTCGTACCATGTATTCCTTTAAATGTCCCTTTCTGATTAGATTTTCAATTGCTTCCCTTAAGGCCTGATAGTTTGTTGTACCATGACCAGCCTCATTATGATAGGCACAAAACTCTTCCTAGTTTCTCTGCCTCTAAGGAATATTAGAAGGTGGGGGGATCCCAAAGTCTTCCTTACCTCTTTCTATCACGAAGATTCTATCCTGGGATTCTGAGAAAATGCTGAATTGCTCGTAATGGTCCGAGTACTGGGGCGTCCACCCTTGGGCTTTTTGGACTTATTGGCTGCTCATTCGGTGGTGTGGTCACCTTGCTCTTCATTGCTTCCCCTCTTGTTACGAGAGGAATTGGCTTTTTCATCCTTCTCATCAGACTTTTCGGAGCTAAAGGTCTCCTCCCATTTGATCTTCTTGGTAGCTTGCTCATAGAATTTGGTGAGGTCCTTCACTGGGGATTTGTACAAACTTTTGTATAGCTTTCCATCTTTGAGGAGTCTCGTAGAGATGGTGGCTAGCATGGTTTCTTCAGATGAATTTTCCATAGAATTGGCCTTGAGCCTAAACCTAGCAATATAGTCCTTCAACGACTCCTACTTGCGCTGAAAGACCATAGTAAGGTGTCAAGGGGGCACGAGTTACCTCTTCAGTGCTTGATACTGGCTGATAAATTTCTGCTGACAGTCCTCCCAATTGTCAATTGAACGAGTCGGAAGACTTTTGAACCAGGCTCGAGGCACACCTCCCGTTTTGGCGGGGAAAACCCAACACTTAACTAGGGGGTCGGTTGTCTGCAAGTCCATCTGAACATTGAATGTGTCCAGATGATCATACGAGTCTAAATCTCCATTATATAATAGGATCGCAGGGACTCTAAGGTTGAGAGGGAGAGTTTGAACTTTGATCTCCTCAGAGAGTGGTGATCGTTCCTTGCAACGTGACTGATCACCCGGGGCTCAGAGACATTCTTCCAACTGAGCCATCTTCTGAAATAGCTCCCTAACTAACGGGTCTTATTCCTCAAAGTGCTGGCTAGGTGATTGCTGGGCATTTTGATCTCCATTGTCTCAAGGGTTACGATTCGGGGTCAGCTCCTGTGAGCAACGATATTGAGTATTGCCTTGGTTTGGATAGCCCGGGTGTTGGGTTTCGACTTGTCTCTGCACATTTTGTGCCAATAATGTGACTACTTTAGTTAATTCCCCCATCATATGCTCAAGTTTCTCCTAACACTGGAGCCAGGTCTATGATCCACTGAAGCCGTCAGTGACGAAAACTGATTGTACAGGACTGGTTGGAAGGTTACCAACGACTGCTCTGATGATGGGAGCAGTAGATGAATTTGTTGTTGAGACATGACCATCTGGAGTATGACATCATACATTTGAGGCTCTAGTGGCTCTTCCCTTGGCCATTACAGGAAGAAGTTAACCAAAACAAGTGAGATCCCCATAAACGGAGCTAAAATGTTAACGGTGAAATTTGGTTCATATGAAGGACTCAAATCTCAGCCAATGGGGATTCTTATGGGATCTGAAGCTTGTATCTGGTTCAAATGTGCTAGAGTAGTGAAAATGAACAAGGATGAAGGGGAGAACGGGGATGAAGACACTGGATTTTACGTGGTTTGGCCAAATCCATATCTTACTAGACCCTACATCCATAGGGATGTGATATATTGGTAAGATTACAATTAGCTTACTCTCTGCTTTGACAAAGTTTCTGTACATAAAAAATTAGTCTCTCTCCCTTCCTTCTAACAAGGTCTTCCTATTTATAGGAGGAGGAAGAGGGGTACATGCATTAATTACAAGTTACAGTTGTGTTATATCAAGCTATAAATGGAAAAGACAGCAAAAGGCTACAATTCGACTATTATAGAATGTAGGCTATGGAGGTGGGGCCCTCTTACTAGCTGTAGACCTGAGCTTATAATCATTGTTCAGGGCTATCTCCATTATGCGGGACATCCAGTGCCTCTCCACTGGGGTTTCTGACTCGGGACAATTGTGAGGTGTTACAGAGGTGAGCTTAATATAGTTGTAAAAGGTCAGTGAGCTGTAGTAAGAAGGTTGGTCATTCTCATAACTACCTCGTAGGGTTGCTCTCTAGGAGGTGTAGCTCGTTTCGACGAAGTTCACTAGTGAGGAGCCCGCTGGGGAGAAGCTCGCTGGGGAATTTGATGATCTCTATCCTCTAGCGAGCTCAAGTTTATTATGCTCCCTTCTGGACTAATTTTTGTGTACAGCAGCCCTTTTGATTTGATGATAGGATCGCGCCCCTTTATAAATCGAGAATACCTTCTCTCTCCCTCTCAACTTGCCATTCAAAAACTTTTGGAGTTTTAGTATCCTCTACTCATTCACTTCCCCAGTTGTTGTGATAGCCTCTCCTTTGCCAGTTTTCGTCACCTTTTGTCTGTTCTTTTGGTCGTTACCTAAGTTTTTCGAACCTTTTGTCACCATAAACCATGGTATGTTCCCTCTAGCTTTGCTTTTTTTTTTTTCTGTGTTTTCTTCCTTCGTAGGAAATAGGGGACTTGGTTACGACTAGTAAGGAGACAATGACATTGATAGGTAGAGATGATTTATATGCTTAGTTTTGTTTGGGTTAAAATGGTTCAGTTGCTGGTAGGCTTTAGGATTTCAGACATCCATTTTAGCATTTTGAGGTTTTGTGGTTTGGCCGGAGGGTCCCCTCTATTTGTTGAAGTTTGAGTTATCAATGCAGTGACATAGGGTGTGCATGGCTTGCAGTGTAGGGGGTCATTAGCCTTAGTCTTTGGTATAGTTCACTCTCAGCGACCTAACTAACCTTTATTCCTTTGTGTAGATGGGGGCAGGTCATGCACGTTACCGCCATATAATTAGGAGCAAGGATGACAAACCTTACTCATCCCAAATTGCGAGGATCATACGATGTATTGACGAAGCAACCTTGAGTGGAAGAGAGGCCGCTATGGACATGAGCACTCATCTGGGACACATCGGGGGCCAAAGGGTCACTGTAGGCTAACACCTTGACTGTCATGTATTCAAGTTGCATTCTTCCATTATGCATCTTCACGACATTCAAACTGCAATTTAGTCGTACCGAATCCCCAAAGGGTACTATGCTATGGTTCTCACTCTAGATGATTATGCTCCTTATCCTCCTCGAGGCTTTATAGTTATCAGCCTTCCACACCTCACAGTGGATTACAATTCCCCATGCAACGCTGCATTGTTAATTTTTTTAACAAAATAAAACTCTATCCATTTCAACTTACACCAAACTCTTATACTTCACCCATCTCGTTAGCCCTTATCCATATGGGCAACGGTCTTCCTCCTCTGTCACCCAAAATTTTGTGTTATTTGTATGATCTGAGGTGTGTGAATTTGGAGGATGGTTTTATTACCTCTTGACTAGGTAGATGCCCTATAAGAGCATCTTGCTGAAGGCTCCAACACGGGGTTCTATAAGTCACGTTGCTTCAATATCTCATGTCCCTTACTGTGCTACCTCAAAAATTTTGATTTTGTTCTTGCTCCAGGTAGGTGGGCTAGGTATGAGTAAACTTCATAACTTTTTGATATTTGACTTTGATTCTGACCTTTGCTTCATTTTGCAGACGGGACTGGTAAGCGACTAACGCTAGGGGCCAAGGAGTTAGGGGTGGTAGATCAATTCACGACATTTGAAGACCTCGAAAATGACTTCTGATTTACTAAAAGTCTCTTTTGTTATTACAAGCTTGCCCTGGCCCAGGGTATCGAGGTTACCAGGTAGGTAGGAATCTGTCGTTTGACGGAGGTTAAGCCCACGAACTTCAACAACTATGACAAGGTGATGGAGTTAATCCTTAGGATGCCTCCTTCAGACAACGAGGACAAGGCCCTTCCAACTCGTGAGATCGGTTCAGCTCCGATCGTCATAGACCAGTCCCCAGCGTCCAAAATTGAAGTGACTCCAATCATCATGGATTAACTAGTAACTCCTATTGTGGTCCCTTCTCTAGAACCAACTACTGAACAATGACCTTAGGAAGCAGTCGTAGCCAATGTTGCTACTTCTTTTGGCCCTCATCGTAAGAAGTGGAAGGTCGTCAAGGGATAGAAGAAGGTGACTTCCTAAAAATGAGTAGCGTCAGAGGCTAAGAGTGCGAGGCCGTTGGCTGAGCCCGGTTCCAAAACAGAAGGGTATGCTTGGGCCTTTGTTGGGAACCTAAGCATAATCTTGGGATATGGCGGAAAAGTTAGTGTGCTGGAGGCCAAAGACTTCACTATAGGGAGGCTAGTAGGGTTTGCGGCTCACCACGACTTGGTGGTAAGTATTGGTTCTCTCTTTGGTTGCCCTATTTGCTTTTAAGTCTAATCTCGCTACTTGTTCTCACAGAATTTGTTGACATTAATGAAGATCAAGGAAGTGCTCGAAGGTCAGGATGACGAGAAGTCCATTTTTGTGGATGAGATGGCCGTTCAAATTGCTGAGGTCCTGGAGCTCAAGGAGAAGGTTAAAGAGTTGGAGACTACTTTATCTCATGAGGTAGAGCATCGTGAGATCACTGAGATAAACTTTGGCCTCGCCACCAATAACTTGAACAAGGTGAGAATAGAGCTGGATAAAGTCCAGTCTCGAGTGTAGTTAGCAATGAAAATGGTCGATACTGTTAAGCAGAATGCGAGATCTGCAGACTAACGAGTTGAGGCTACCATTGGAGAAACGAGGCAGCTAAGGCCAAATCAAAAACATCCTCGCTGGTGGCAGAAACAACCAGAGAAACAAGGACTAAGACTTGTGCTTCCTTCTCCTACACTTTGTAGGAGAGGCACCCTGAGCTGGATTTCTCCTTCTTCGGCCCTCAAGCCCTCAAAGCCATGGAACATTGGGAAAGGAGAGCTGTAAGGAAAGGACAAAGTGCTGGGGTTAAAGTTCCTCCTACCGAAGTTACCATTCAGGGGAAAAGTAGCTCTCAAGTTACTGATGATGCTCTAGCGATTGGAGTTCTTGATGTTCCGTCTTCTGACCCTTGGCTCAATGAAAGCTTAGCTCCCGAGGCTCTGGCTTCTTAGAATATGAACTTTGTAACTTTGTTTCCTTTGTTTGCAAGACTTATAACAAAATTTGTAGACAATCTATATGAAATTACTTTGTTGTGATGGAAGTTGAACACATTTTTCTTCATTACTTTTATGCTTGAATGTGCAAACTTATTTGCTTGTAAGAATTTGACATACTATATCAACTATTATTGTATTGCATAATACATAACTTTACATAGAATTCTCTATTTCAATCTTATTCCACAAAGAATTCAAAGAATTATATATTCATTTATAAAGGACCAACCTTTGCACATTGAGGCACTTATTGGTAATAACGGCAGAGGTGCTCGGCATTCCAAGCTCAGGGGAACTCCACTCCATTCATGTCCACTAAATGATAGGCTCCATCACTCATGACCCTTTTAATGAAGTATGGACCTTCCTAGTTCAGTCCTAAGGTTCCTTCACTGGGTTTGTGTGCTTCGGGAAGGATAAGGTGCAGGATAAGATCATTAGGTTTAAACTTTCGAGCTCGCACTCTATAATTGTAATACCTCACTACGTGTCGCTGGTGGGCTGCAATCCTGAGACTAGCTTTTTCTCTTATTTCCTCCACAAGGCCCAAGTTCATAGTGAGTAGCTGCTTATTATCCTCTGAGTTGAAGGTAATTCTTCGCTGCATCTCGACCTCAAGTTCTATTGGGATCATTGCATCGCATTTGTATACCATCAAAAAGGGGGTTTTCCCGGTAGAGTTGCTTGGCGTGGTCCTGTAAGCCCATAGTACTGCTTGCAATTCATCCACCCAGGCTCGCTTTTTAGCTTCTAACTTGGTTTTCAAGATCTTCTTGATGATCTTGTTGACTACCTCTACTTGCTCATTGGCTTGTGGATAGTCAACGGTTGTGAAGCTTTTAGTGATTTTGAGGTCGTTGCAGAACTTGATGAACTGCTTACTAGTATACTGAGTTGTCAGTCACAATTTGCTAAGGGCTCTGAACCTGCAACTTTTCAACCTTGGAGGATGAGATTTCAATAAGTTCTTTTTCCTTTGTCCACTTGGTGAAGTAGTCCACGGCTATTATTGCATACTTGCAATTTTCCTGAGCTTTAGGAAGTGGTCCAATTAGATCTATCTCCTAAATCACGAACGGCCATGGACTGGTCATTTGTTTCAGGTAGGTTGGTGGAGCTTGTAGTACCTTTGTGAATCTTTGGCACTTATCACACCTTTTGATGAGATCCATAGCATTTTGCTTCATAGTTGGCCAGTAAAATCCCTGTCAAAGAGCCTTTTGTGCCAAAGACAGCCCCCGGCATGGTTTCCGCAATGACATACATGAATCTCCTCCAAGATGGTGCTATAGTCTTCGCCATCTATGCATATCAAGAGTTGGGTTGTAAACCCTCTCTTATAAAGTACATCATCATCGATGCAATATTTGGCAGCTCGAGCTGGTAGACATCGTGCCTTAAATTTATCTTTTGGTAACTTCTTGTTTCACAGGTAGTCCAGGATCAGATTCATCCAGGAGTTGGGTGTCATGGCAACTGCCATCACAATATCTTGATGCTCAATACTCGGGGATGGAAGGAGCTCTATTGGGATCATTCCTTAAGATCAAGATCGTTAATGGTGGACAAATGAGCTAAAGCATTAGCATGCTCATTTTGGCTCATGGGATCTGACTAATCTCGGATTACTAGAAGGAGCCTAACAACTCTCAGATTCTTTAGAGATAGCTTATCATCTTCTACCCTCGAGCTTGGTATTCTCCCTTTACCTAAAAAACAATGAGTTACGAGTCACTGAAAATCTTTAATCTTTCAGCATGCACCTCCCTAGCCAATCATAAACCTACTAACAAGGCCTCGTACTTAGCTTCATTGTTAGTGGCTTGAAAGCCAAACCTTAGAGCATAAAAGACCTTGTGTCCCTTTGGACTAATGAGAAGCATCCTTGCTCCAGTCTTTTGGTCACTGGATGTCCCATCAATGAACAACTCCCACCATGAAGTCTCCAGAACTTCTGCCTCCTCATACGCAAGTCCTGTGAATTCAATAATGAAATCGGCCAGTGCTTGTTCTTTGATGGCTATTCTGGGCTTGTATTCGATGTCAAGCTGAGCGAGCTCTATTACCCATTTGAGCAGCTATCCTAAGGCATCTATCTTTTATAGGACTTATTTCAGCAAGAATTGCATGAGGACCCTGATGCTATGGGCTTGGAAATAAGGTCGTAACTTCCTCGAGATGATGATCAGGCAATAGGCGAGCTTTTCCATGGGTGAGTATCTTGTTTTGGCATCTAGCAGTCTTTTGCTTACATAATAGATGGGGAGTTAAGTTCCTCCCTCTTCTCGCATTAAGGTTGTGCTCAAGGCATGCTAGGATACTCCTATGTACACAGTCAGTCTTTCACCCTCTTCTGGTTTGGAAAGGAGAGGTGCTTATCTGAGGTATGACTTAAGTTTTTGAAAAGCAACCTCGCACTCTAGGGTCCATTCGAACCTCTTCACCTTTTTAAGGATGTCAAAGAAGGGAACACATTTATCCATTGCTTTCGAAATGAATCTGCTAAGCATAGTGACCTGACCATTCAAGCTTTGGACATCCTTTGGACCGGTGGAATAATACATATCAAGAAGTGCTTTGATCTTCTCTGGGTTTGCTTCGATCCCTTTATTATTGACTTTGAAGCTAAGGAATTTACCCGAGGCCAATCTGAATGCACATTTGTGTGGGTTCAGCTTCATTTGATACCTTCTCAGGGTTTGGAATATCTTGTCTAGGTTACGAACTTGATCGATGAGCTATTTACATTTTACCAGTATGTCATCAATGTATACCTCCATGGTCTTACCAATCTATTCTCGAAACATCATGTTTACTAATCGCTGGCAGGTTGCCCCTGCATTCTTAAGCTTGAAGGGCATTACCTTATAGTAGTGCAAATCGCGATCAGTATTAAATGAGGTATGCTCTTCGTCCTGTGTGATCATTGGAATTTGATTGTATCCTGAATAAGCGTCCATAAAGCTGAGGAGTTTATTGATGTGTTGCAAACTTGTTGCACGTTTTAAAATTACCGCAAGCACACGGTGTAGTTGTAACAAAGAACTGACGAGTAAGGGTCGATTCCTCAGGGAAGTTTTGCTTCTTTTTAATTACCAAAACATTTGCAGTTCAACTATCCAGACAGATTAAAACGGGAGT
>JANHAO010017183.1:0-14090 GCA_026873985.1 Saraca asoca
TTGTTCTTCCATTCATTTGCTTGTTATTTCTCTTCCTTTTCTCTTGGTTTTTATTGCAATATCTGATGTGAATGGATTCATTTTATTTAGATATTGAAATGGTTATTGAGATCTTGATAATCACATTAGAAGAAGATAGGAAAATCCAAGTAATGCATTGAGATTTCATGTGTTGTTTGAGGGCTGAGTTTGATAAAACTCATTAATCATTTTCAAGGATCCTTGGCTGTGATTTTAAGTCTGAGAATATGATTAGAAATTGAATGATATTTAATAATCAAGGATGTATTGATTTCAAGTGGTTCCTTTGGCTGGTTGCTTGCTTTTTGTTATAGTTAGTTTCTATTTTTGTAGTGTGTTTAGCTTTAGTTTCAATTCTGCCATAACCCCCCCTCGAATTAAGCTCCAAATATCATTGATAAAATCATCCTAAATGGTCCTAAGGTTCGACCTGGGTTGCCTATGCTACAAGTTAGTTTAGGTAGCTCTAGTTTATAAATTTCTAATTTCGATTGGTTCGACAACCGCTCGTCACTTCCTCGCAAGAGCTCGCTACCCTCTTTGTAGCAGTACCAAGCTCACCTCCTCGGTATCTCACTGGGGGCATGAGTCTGAACTCCAGTACTGAGTTGCTGGCCCTCCGCATGACAGAAATAACACTAGGCAACAGTTATAAGCCTACAGTCAGCATGAGGGGCCCACCTCCGTAGCCTGTGCTCTGCAACAGTCGGATTATAGCCTGTAACTGTCTTTTCTATCTATTGTTTGATGTAGACACTACTTTAGCTTGTAATTAATACATATACCCTTCTTTCTCCTATAAATAGGAATACCTTGTAAAAGGGTAAAAAAAACAAGGGTTATGTGCAGAAACTCTACCTAAAAAGAGAACAATTGTAACTTTAACATATATTACACTCTCTGTGGACGTAGGGTCCAGCAAGATCTGGATTTGGCCAAACCATGTAAAACCGGGTATCTTCCCTTCTGCTCTTCCTCTCATCTACTTCATTTGTGATCATTCTTCTCATCTTTAAACCAGAAATAGGCTTGGGATCCTGAAGAATCCCCTGTTGGCTGGAGTTTAGAGCATAACCAAATTTCCTCATCAACAAGAGTTAGTTACTTTTTAGGTGAGAATGAGTAATTAAAAGAAAAGTAAATGAAGAAAGAAATATCTAGAAAGTGGGTGAGTTAGAGTAATGGCTTGTCGTTTCCTAATTAATGGAAGAAGATAAGGTAGCATCTTTCATCAAGGAAGAGAAGGAGATATCCTGAGAAAAGGCTTTCTCAGAATCTCTTTAAATTTGCAATAATTCCCTTCATTTATTAGACTTTCTTTTTCTTAATTACTAAGTGGCGAGTCAGCCACTTTCTAAAAACCACGAAGAAGAAAATCTTTTTCCCTTTTCCTTCCTTATTGTTGTGTGGCTTTCCAAAATGGACCATACTTGTTTAATTCTCTCCCTTTCTAATTTATCTTCCCCATTTGACCTTAAGTTTAGACTAATTTGCCCCTTTCCTTTCTATAGGACTGGTTAGCTTTCCTAAATGAAAAAGGCCAAAGTTTATGCTCCCCTTAAGGCGTAACTTTCCCCTTATTTCTTTTTAAGGCCAAGGTCCTTTGTTTTGGACCTATTCTTTAAAAACGCATTCCTAAATTTTAAGTATTGTATTTGGATCTTAAATTTTCAAGTCAATTTTTCTTCTTTGGTTTGATAATTTGATTTTCAAACATTTTCTAACCCAATATCCTAATGGACTCACTTTATTTTTGTTGGGAAAAATATATCAAAAGCATCAAGTATATTGATCAAAAGTATCAAATATTTGTAAAATTTCAAAATTTTTCCAAAGCCTGGATCATTTTGTTACAAATTAATTCATAAAGGAAGATAAAATTCTAATGAACACAATTTATACATATTTTATGTATCTTTATACTTAGTCCTTTTTCATATTTATGTACTTAATTAGATACTTGTACCTGGTTTTGTGGTTTTCTCAATTTTTGTACTTAATTAATTTATTCAATAAATTTATACTATTTCAAACTATTTAAGGTTTTCAGGCATATCTTGAGTTTCAAACCTTTGTTTTGGGTGATTTTTATGTCTTTGAAAATTGAAGACAAAAATATAAAAATATCATGAAGAGCATAAAGCCCATTTCATTTATTTTGGAGGTCAAATAAAGCCTAGAAACTGAATCATAGTGTTGTCCAAAGACCCAGCACTAGTTTCAATATTTTCATCATAAGTGAATCTCTATCCATTATTTTAATACAAATCCAAACCCATAGAATAGCTAAGATCAATTAAAATAACTTTCATGCAAGGCTTGAGATCAAACTACA
This sequence comes from Saraca asoca, assembly GCA_026873985.1. Lineage (NCBI taxonomy): Eukaryota > Viridiplantae > Streptophyta > Magnoliopsida > Fabales > Fabaceae > Saraca > Saraca asoca. Next base: position 2,357 of record JANHAO010017183.1, read on the forward strand.
CTGTTTTAAATTAGTTTCATGACTATGGACTTAAATGTTGAATTCTATTATGAGTTAGACTATTTTGGAAAGCTGTCTTGATTTTTGGCCTATAACTTGAGTTAGGAATTAATTTTTTATGCAAGGTAAAGGCCATTGGCCTCTGGAGAGAAAAGGCTACATTTTATATGAAGGGACCTATATCCAATTAAGCCTCCTTCCAACATTAATCTATAGGTTAATCAAGAGGTAGTGTATTGAGCCTATAAATACTTAGCTGAGTCATAATTGTAGTAACTTTTAGATTCATTTTTGTATTATATCTAATTTGGAGAATGAGAGAAGCTCTATTAGTGTAAGACTCCAGTCTTAATTCATTTTTTTCCTTTTATTTTTACATTAATATATAACTAAACTTTCATTTCAATCTAAGGTAAATTCTGCACTAATTCATTTGTTGACTGTGAAACTTGCTTGTAATTCCAATTTATTCCCAATTTAATTCTCTTGATTCTCAATTTTAATGCTAATAATTGCTCTGGATGATTGATTAAGGTGGCTAATTAATTAATTGTTTATTGTGATTTATTGTTAGCTAAATCTCCATAGGCAATTTGTTGTTCTTTGTGGTTGTTTAGTTGAAGTAGCAATAGGGTTTTGATTTGCATCTAGGTAAGTCAATTTTCCTAGAGAATTAGAGATAATTGATTGATTTGCTCCTGGGGTAAATTAATTAATTAGTCTTGATATTTTTAGATCTTAATTCCATTAGGGAATTGGTTAAGGTGCTGGGCATCAACTGATTTAGTAATAAGGATTAATTTGGTGCTAAGATTGGTTAACCAATTTAGGAAAGAAATTAATAAGAATTAATTAGGTGTGGGGTTGAATTAGATTCTTAGCTAAGTGGTCAATGAGGGAATGAAACAGTAGTGTTAAGGATAAGTCATAGAATTGGTTGCAAGTATCCTTTGGATTGAAGCTTTCTCATTTGATTTTCGTTAAGGATAAGTCATAGAATTGGTTGCAAGTGTCCTTTGGATTGAAGCTTTCTCATTTGATTTTCCCTTCTATTTTTTATTTTGTTTGCTTTGCATTTAAAGACATTGAATTAAATCACCACTCTCTATGGATTTAACCTAGAGTTACCCTAGCTATTAGCTTACATAATTTAGCATTATCTTTGCTAGTCTTGACAAGTGTCAAATTTTGGCATCGTTGTCAAGCACTGATTAATTGAATCTTTATATTTTCATTTGTATGTAGTATTAGGTTATTAGTATTAGTCTTAGACTTTAATTTTAGTGCTTAGTCCATTAGTATCACCCTTTTTCATATGTGCATAATTTTCCAACTTTTGGGTGCCAGCAAGGTATAACAACAATTAAAATTTAATAGAGCACCTATTTTTTGACCTTTTGGGTAAAATCCACGATAATGTGGCCTCCATCAAATTTTTACCAAATTCCATTGTTTACTATGACTTTTTTATTTTTTAGTATTTTTGAATTATTTTGTTATTTTTTTCATTTCAGTTCTTTTAGTTTTTGATTTCTTGCTAAGTTATTTAGTGCATAGCTTAAACCTCTCATTATTCTGAGCTAATATATGATCTAGAAATTGAAAGAACTTTACAGAATTTTAGAAGGAATAGTAGACATCAATTTGGACCATTTCAAGACCCTACATCAACTTCAACTTCAACACCATCCTCTCTTAGTTTAGGCACTTGTTTTTTATAAGTTCATCATCCTATTCAAGCTTGGAAAAAATGGCATTCCATTAGAGGACTTTCAAGGAGTTGGCTATTCCAGACTTTAACTAGCAGCCACTATGCATTAACTATCCTGAGATTGATGCTGCATTTGAGTTGAAATCTAGATTAGTACACTTGTTGTCTACATTTCATGGTTTGGTAGGAGAAGATCCCCATAAGCATTGGAAAGAGTCCCATATAGTCTGCTTAACCATGAAGCCTTAGGGAATTTTAGAGGATCAAGCTGACAGTTTTTCCTTTTTCCTTAGTTGATTAAGCTAAGGATTGGCTCTGCTACTTTCCTCCCAATTACATTAACACATGGCCTTAGATGACTAGACTCTTTCTTGAGAGATACTTCCCGCTTCTAGAGCTACCAACATAGGAAAAGAAATTTATAGCATAAAATAAGTTGGTGGAGAAACCTTATATGAGTACTAAGAGAGATTCAAGAGGTTATGTGTCAATTGTCCATATCACCATATCGGTGATCAGCTCTTAATCCTTTATTTTCATGAAGGTCTTCTACCTATGGACAGAAGTATGATTGAGCATTAGCAGATTGGACCCTTGATGCTGTAGGATGTTGATATCCAACATGGCTGCAAACTCATAGTAGTTTTGTAGCATATCAAATTATACAATCAAGAGGGTTAATAAGGTGCACATATCTAATCTAAAAAGACAATTGATAGACCTTACCTAATGGTTCAGTAGCTTTAGTAAACCATGCAATAGAAACAAGAGGCACAATTGTGTGGCATATGCTCAATCCCTAGACACAACACTAAGACATGTCCTACCCTTTTCTAAGAAATTGACCCCTTCTCATAAGTCAAGCCATAGGGAGATTTCTAGAAAATAACAAAAGATTCTCAACTCAGACCTAGCAGGCATACAACCCTAACTCCAACACATATAACCCTAGTTAAAGAGATAATCCTAATTTGAGATATGGCAATCAGGCTAGATAGTAAAGTTCTTATTAGTAACTTTTATATCAAATGCATTAACAAAATTAGAATTAGATGCAGTAGCAAAACCAAACCATGCAGCAGCAGAGTCAAAATTCCTCTTTAACTAAAGCCTTAGAAGCTAATTAAAACAATGGCCCAAAACAACCTATAATTCTAGCAAGAAATTAAAGAAGACATCTAGCAATTAAAGCAAGACATCAACACCAGATTTTTGTCATTAAAAATTGGAATAAACAACCTAGAAAATTAGGCTGTAGGCATATTACCCTCCCAAATAGTGATAAACCCCAGGGAAAATGCATGTGCAATACTATTGAGGAGTGACAAAGAAGTAGGGACCAAAGATAAGTAACTAGTTTTAGAGTAAAAAAAGGCAAGGACTTATGAATAAGTAGGCAATTATTAACCAACTTGTTCACCCCCTCCTTTCCTAAGCAGACTAGCAAAGCATAAAAAAGAAGACTAAAACCAAGGCATCCTGAAACTTTCAAAAGGGAGATGTGAACATAGCCCTACTTGATTTGATCAATCAACCAAATCCTAAGGTATGCCAAGTTCCTTAAGGAGTTATGCACCACCAAAAGGAAACTAAGAGGTAATGAAAAAATATGCATAGGGGAGATTATTTCTTCTATCATTCAAAGTAAAATACCTTAAAAATGCAAGCATCTAAGTACCTTTACCATTCTATATGTCATTGGTAAGACCAAATTTGAACATGATATACTAGATTTAGGTGCATCCATTAATATCATGCCTTTTTCAATTTATGCATCTTTGAATTTATGATCATTGAAAGAAATTGGTGACAATTCAATTAGCAAATAGGTCCAATGCTTACCCTGAGGGAGTTGTTCAGGATATTCTAGTGAAGGTGAATGGCTTTATTTTTTTTCAAGAAGATTTTTACATCTCAAATATGACTGATAATCCCTCAACCAAAAACTTAATTCCCATCATTAAGACTTTTTTTAAAATTGTAAGAATAAAAATAAATGTATATGCTGGTACTCTAACCATAGAATTTGATGGTGATATACTGAAATTTAATATTTTTTATTCAATGAAATACCTTGTTGCTGATGATAATTATTCCCTATTTGCTATTGATGTGTTTGATCCCTTACTATAGGATGTACTTGAATTGAATAACCTTGATGAATTAGAAGTATGAATTGTAGAGTTTTAGTTAGAGGTGAAACTTGAATTGGTAGAGTTGTAGTCCTTACCTCCTCTCACAACTAAGTTGCTACCTTTAGTGATCCAAGCACTACTTTTAGAATTTAAAAGCATTACCAGACCACCTAAAGTATGCATACTTAGGAGAGGGAGCAACATTTCCAATCATCATAGCTAAGAATCTGGCTATAAAACAAGAGGAAAAACTTATCAGAGTGCTCAAGGATCACAAGACAGCAATAAGGTGGACTATAGCAAATATTAAAAGGCATTAGCCCTTCCATGTGTATGCACAAATTTTTGCTAGAAGAGGATTCCAAACCAACCAAAGGGCCTCAAAGAAGATTAAACCCCTTTTATAATGGATATGGTTAAGAAAGAAATCCTAAAACTTTTAAATGTTTGAATCATTTACCCAATTTCAAATAGCAAATGGGTTAACCCTGTTCAAGTAGTACTAAAGAAATAAGGGATCACTATGGCAAAAAATTAAGATGATGAGCTTGTCTCAACCATAATTCAGAATGGTTAGTGTATGTGCATTGATCACTGCAAGCTAAATGTATCAACTAAAAAAGATCACTACCTTTTACCCTTCATTGATTAGACACTTGAATGGTTTTGCTTCGTAAATTGGTACACAAGATACTTTCAAATTGTGATTACACTAGAAGACCAAGAGAAGACCACCTTCACTTGCCCTTTTGGAACATTTACTTATAGGAGGACACCTTGTGGACTTTGCAATGCACCTACAACATTTCAAAGGTGCATGGTAAGCATTTTTTTTAGATTTTTTAAAGCATTACATAGAGGTTCTCATAGATGATTTTACTAATTATGGTGATTCATTTGATATATGCTTAGAAAATTTGATCCATGTGCTTAGGCATTGCATATACATAAACCTTGTTCTAAATTTTGAGAAATGTCATTTTATAATTGAACAAAGGATAGTTTTAGGGTAAGTGATGTCAAATAGAGGCATTGAAGTTGATAAGGTAAAAATTGATTTCATCTTGAGCTTACCCTCCCCACATGTGTGTGAGAAGTTTGTTCGTTTCTTAGCTATGCAAGTTTTTATCATAGGTTTAATAAGGATTTCACCAAAATAGCATTACCCTTGTCCAAATTGTTATAAAAAGATGTTCCTTTTGATTTTAGCGAAGCATGTGAAGAGGCTTTTGAAAAGTTAAAGGTTGCATTAACATCAACCCCTTCATTTAGCCTCCTAATTGGGAGTTACCTTTTAAGATCATATATGATGCAAGCAATTATGCCTTAGGACTAATTTTGGGGTAGCAAGTTAGCAAGCAAGCTCATGCGATTCATTATGCTTCTAAGGATCTTGATCCAACCAAATACAACTACTCTATAATATTAAAAGAGCTTTTAGTTGTAGCGTTTACCTTAAACAAATTTCATTCCTATTTGCTTGGATCCAAGGTTGTTGTATTTTCTAGCCACATAGTTTTGAAATATTTACTCTCCAAGAAAGATGCAAACCCAAGACTGATTAGATGGATCCTTTGCTACAAAAGTTTGATAAGGACAAGAAAGAAGTTGAAAAATTATGGCAAATTACTTAAGCTAGTTAATAAGAAAGGAGGATCCATTGCCACTACATGATTCTTTCCTTAATGAGAAGTTTTTCAAGTTACAAGGTAATATTCCTCGATATGTTGATTTGGTGAATTATTTAGGTACCGGGGACTTTACATACTAATTTGAGTAAAGCTAAGAAAGATAAGCTAAAAAATGATGCTAAGCATTTTGTGTGGGATGATTCTTACTTATGGAGATATTGTTCTAATTAGATTATTAGAAGATGTGTGCCTGATTTTAAGTTTCAATTTATTCTCTTTTTTTTGCCATGTTTATGTTTGTGGTGGGCATTTTGGACCTCAAAGAATAGCCAAGAAGGTATTAGATTGTGGTTTCTATTAGCCTACTTTGTTTCATGATGCATATGTGCTTCACAAATGTTGTGAACAACATCAAAAAATAAGTAGTTTGACCCATAAAAATGAAATGATTCAAACCCTTATATATGTGTGTGGGATTTTTTGTGTATGGGGCATTGATTTCTTGAGATCATTCTTTTCATCTTAAGGTTTTCGTTATATTTTGCTTGTTGTAGATTATGTTTCAAAGTGAGTGGAAGCTAAAGCCACCAAGACTAATGATTCTAAGGTTGTCGTAGGTTTTGTCAAGTATGACATTTTCAGTAGGTTTGGAATTCCTAAAGCTTTGGTGAGCGATCAAAGGACCCATTTTTGCAATAGAATATTTGAGGCATTATTAAGGAAATATAGAGTTTTCCACAAGACTTCAATACCTTATCACCCTCAAACAAATGGATAAGCTAAAATATCTAATAGAGAAAGCAAGTCCATCTTAGAAAAATTAGTGAAGCCAAGCAGAAAAGATTGGACCTGAGATTGGATGATGCATTGTTGGCATAAAACAACATACAAGACACCAATTAGGATGTCTCCTTGCAAGCTGATTTTTGGCAAAGCATGTCACCTTTTAGTGGAGATATAGCATAAGGCTTTTTAGGCAATGAAAAGTTACAACATAGGGGTTGATGTAGCTGGTGAGCAAAGGAAGCTGCAATTACAAGAATTTGAGAAGATTCAGCTTGAAGCCTATGAGAATTCATGCATCTATAAAGAAAAGATCAAGGCATTCCATGATAGGAGGATTTCTAGCAAACAATTCCTAGTTAGGTAGAAAGTTTTACTTTACAATTTAAGACTCCAATTGAGTCCTGGTAAGTTGTGTTCCCATTGGATTGGACCCTTTGTTATTACTAATGTGTTTCCTTTTATTGTTACCAATGTGTTTCCTTATCTTGTAGTTGAGATTAGAAGTTTAGTAGCTGACAAGATGTTCTAGGTCAATGGGCATAGGCTCAAGTCATTCTTCAAAGGCTTCCAAAAGCATGCAAGCGAGAAAGTGGAGCTAGAAGAGCCAATTTATGTAGATGATGTTAGTTGAGAAAAGAATCAATGGATCATCGAGCCAATGAAATTAAACTAACACACTTCTTGGGAGGTAACCCAAGTGTTTAATCTTTTTCCCTGTCTCTTGTTTTATATGTTGATACCTTTATTAGTGATTTTGTGCTTGCATTGAGAACAATGTAAAATTTAAGTCCGGGGTAGATTTTAGGATTGTTTTGCTTTGCTATTTTTCTTTATGTGAAAATAATTCTAGTAAAAAAAATTTTGTTTTCCTTTGTTATAGTTAATTTTCATTGATGATGAGTTTGTTTAGGCCTTAAGTATATTGCAATTGATTTTGGTGGTTGCATAGCATATTTGAAAAAATTGTCTTGCCCCTTGATCTTTGAATTTGATTAACATAGTGATGACATTTGTAATGCTTCTAGATTGATTTTGATAGACATATAACTTGTGAGATTTTGAGCCATTTTTTTATCATTTTTATCAAGTTCCTATTCTTTCTTACGTGTGATTTTCTTTCATGAAATTGTTAGTCTAAAACTTGCATTGAATTTTTTAAGATTACATTGGCACATATATGTATGAATATGATTAAAACATTCTTTGATTAAGCCACTTTTGCCCTTTTAGCCTACCTTGTAATATATCATTATTAAGAGTCCATTTGAGCCTATTTAAACCTTTTCTTGTTATGTAACTCATTAGAAAGCCAAATCTTGAATGTCTTTACCTTTTCCAAACTTAGGGAGTAGTAGAGCATTTAATTTATTAGTGGGATGGGTTCTTAAACAAATGTGGGGGTGTGCTAAATGTTTGGTAAAAAGGCAATTGTGATTCATTTCAATGGTCAAGAAAAGAAATGAAATGAAATGAAATGAAGAAACAAATGGATAAGAAAAGGAAGGAAAGAGAAAAAGAGCTTAATGCAAGTAAAAAGAAAGAAAACAAGAAAAATAAAATTTGAATTTATAAGAAAAAGAAAAAAAATCCTCAAAGAGAAAAAGCTAAAAATAAAAGAAAGTGAAAAAAAGTGAAGAAAAGGAAAAACAAAAGAGAAATGAAATATGTGAAAATTTGTGATGTAGAATTTGGTTTTTAATTGCTTTTTGCAAGTTTGGATCTATGCCACAATACTCTATTAGTCTCTTTAGTTTTGTACTTTCATATTAATGTGTAAAATCTACAAGTGCACGGTGTAGCTGTAGCTAGTACTAGCAAATACAAGTCGATCTCACAGGGAAGTTATATCAATTATTAGAATATTTACAACTCTACTATCCAAATTAATAGAGAGAAAAAGAAAGTAATAAAGAATAGAAAAGAAAGAAATAAAGAAGAAAATTAGAAAAGAAACAAATAAAGAAATAAGGAATTAAAGAAGCAATAATAATTAATTAGAGGAAAGGACTTAGATGTAAAAAGCCTATGACTAGGATTAATCACAATTTTGATCTTTAATAATTAATTGAGTTATTTCCTATTATGATTACTTAATTTATTTGAGGATGGTTTTGTCTAAATTAATTAATAACCTCTTTCAAGGTCTAATAATAGTACCTAAATTAACCTAATTACCTACTTTCATAGAATTAGATTAAATTAAGCCCTTTAAGTTCTATGCAAACCAATAAAAATTCCTAAAGAAATTTAATCTACTTTTGTGATTAAGATCTCTTTATTCAACTATTAGTTTTCTGGCGATAACCTTATCCTTTCGGTACTTCAATTATCTACCTAAGACATGATAAAATATTGGCTAAATACTTTATCAAAATATTGCAAGCATATTAGTTGAATCAAAATAAATTAGGAAATCACAATAGAAAATTTATCAACAACATTAAAGAATCATAATTGGACTATTCCCAATCCTAGAATCAATGTCTACTCATGCATAATTGAAATAATAACCAAAGCAAATAAGAAAAGACAAATCATAATAATTAAAGCAATATGCAAGAACATAAAAACAATAAGATGCAATAGATGAATAAAGAATATTCAAGAAAACTTGATTAAAGAAAGAGATAAAATAAACTAAGATTAAAGAAAGATGTAAAGAAAACAGAAAATATTAATAAAGAAAGTAGAAGAAACAAAGAAAGCAGAAGAATTAAAAGATGCAGATAGAAAATAAAGAAACATAAGAAGGAGACGACAGAAGAGGAAGAATAAGAAATCTGGGAATCTTCAATAAAATTAAACTTCAAACTCTTCAAGAATCTTGAATACTAAATTGTATAAGAAAACCTAAGAAAAGAGAAGAGAGAAAAGAGTGCAGAGAAAACTAGACTAAACCTCAAAGGAAGGATTCTAAATTATGACTAAAACTGATTACAAATGGCCCTATTTATAATGTTTTTATGCGTTCACCACAACTGTGCTTCGAAGCACGGGTAGGGTGTGCTTCATGAGATTGGGTTTATCAGTTTATACCCGCCAACTTGTAACACGGCCTAGCCATGTTAGGTAGCACAGCCGTGTTACGTGCATGGTCTTCAATTTCTTTTCGAATTTTTCTTTAGGCTTCTTACAACACCTAATACGACCTGGCCGTGTTACATGGCACAGTCGTGCTAGGTGATTTCTCTATATTTTTTTTATTCTTGCTTGTTTCTTACATGGATTCTTCTTCTATCCTTTCCTTAATCCAAATGCAACTTCATTCTTTGAGTTTCTTTCTTCTTTTCAGGCATTTTTTTTATCATCCTGCATGAAAAAATACAAACGAAGAGTAGTATTGAGGACAAAACATGAAATCAAAGTAAAGACACTAAGAAAACATAAAATATTATTAACAAAATGGATCAAAACCATCTTATTTTCATATCCTTGTTCCCATTTATCACATATCCTTATCATTCCTTTCATCCTATTTTCCCTTAGCTACATTACAACCCTTGTGAAGTCCTTTTGATTTGTGCTATGCATATGATTTTAGTAGTGGAGATTAAATGATGAGCAAGCTTATAGGAGTGCATTTTTATGGATTGAAATTAAGTGAAACAATTTCCCATTTTAAACATGAAGAAAGTTGCATGAAAAGTTTATCTTGTGAAGGTCTACCAAGCTAACCAACTTGCCTTTTGAATAAAATTACTTTACTAGTTGGATTTGAGTTTTGAGTTTTCAAGAATGTGCTACATGAGATACTATATCCCCTAAAATTTTGGTTATTTCCTTGCTTTTGGTTTTACATTCTTATCATTATTAAGAAGTTTAAAGCTTGAGTCTTTGTTTTGACTCTAGTTCAGTTTTCTTTTAATGTCTTACCTGAGGACATACAAGTGCAAAATGTGGGGGAATTTAATGTACACAATTTATACTTATGTTATATCCCTTTATGCTTAGTCTTTTGGCATATTTATATGTTTAATTGGATACTTTTGTGGTTTGCTCAGCTTATGTGCTTAATTAAAATTATTTGGTCAATTTATACTATTTCAAATTATTTTAGGTTTTTAGGAATATCTTAAGTTCTAGGACTTGGTTTTAGGAGATTCTTATATCTTTGGAAATTTAGAAGAAAGATTTAAAAATGTCATGAAAGGCCTAAAGCCCAATTCAGCCATCTTGGAGGTCAAATAAAGCCTTGAAGCCAAAACAAAGTGTTGTCCATTGACCTAGAATAGTTTCAATATTTTCATTATAAGCGGAGCTCTATCCATCACTTTGGTGTAAACCTAAGCCCATAGGATAGCTAAGATCCATTCCAACAACTTTCATGAGGGCTTGAGGTCAAACTACACCATTTTGAATTAGTTTCTTAGCTATAAACATAAGTGTTGAATTCTACTATGGGTTGGATTGTTCTACAAAGCTATCTCAATTTTTGGCCAATAACTTGAGCTAGAAATTTTTATGCAAGGTCAAGATCATGAGACTCCTAAGAGACAAGGCTTCATTTCCTATGAAGGGACCCATGTCTAATTAAGGCTTCTTCCAACCTCAAGCAGCAACCCAATAAGAAGGTAGTGTAGTGAGCCTATAAATATTTAGCTGCACCACAATTGTAATAACCTTTAGCTTCATTTTTGTATTATCTCTAATTTGGAGAAAGAGAAGAGCTCTACTAGGGTAAGACTCCAGCCCCAATTAGGTTTCTTCTTTCCTTTTATTTTGCATCAATGTGTAACTAAACTTTTATTTCAATCTAAAGGAAATTCTACACTAATTCTTTTATTAATTGTGAGACTTGCTTGTAATTCTAATTTATTCCTAATTTGATTCTCTATTTTAATGCTTATAATTGCTTTGGATGATTGATTAAGGGGACTAATTAATTAATTTTTCATTGTGATATACTACTAGCTTAATTTCTATAGGTAATTTGTTATTGTTTGTGGCTGTTTTGTTAAAGCAGCAATAAATTTTTAATTTGTTGCTAAAGTCAATCAATTTTCCTAGTTGGTAATTGATTTGCTAGTGGGGTAAATTAATTAATTAGTCTTAGTATTTTCATATGTTAATGATATTAGTGAATTGGTTGAGGTATTGGGCTTCAACTGATTCAGTAATAAGGGTTAATTGGGTGTTGGGCTTGGTTGACTAATTTAGGAAGAAATTAACAAAAATTAATTAAGTGTCAGGTTTAATTAGATTCTTGGCTAAGTGATCAAAGAGAGAATGAAACTATAGTATCAAGGATCAATTGCAAAATTGATCACAAAATCCTTTAAATTGAAGTTTTCTCATTTGATTTTCCCTTTTATTTTTTATTCTATTTGCTTTGCATTTAAACTATTTAATTAAATTCCTATTCTAATTAGATAGTGTCCAAACCCCCCCGCCCCCCCCCCCCCCCCCCCCCCCCCCCCCCCCCAACACAAACCACGAACCCAAGCGTCCCTCCTGTCCACTCACCGTACAAA
>JANHAO010017184.1:0-14075 GCA_026873985.1 Saraca asoca
GGCTTTTCAGTTGTTTTTCAACATCCAAAACTAAAGTAATGATATAAAACTCGTTTGGGGTTAACAATCTGTTTTAAGTCTAACACATATTGACCCATATGACAACACATTAGACCCTCAAGAGAATTTGGATGTGTTTTGAGCTTCAATGTTCTTGTCAAGTGCATTGGACACCATTATGTGCTGTGCTTTTTCTATCACCTTAAAGAAGGCTGGTCTGCATTGGTTTATAACTTGACCAAGGTAGTCGACCAATAGTTTTCACCAGTTTGCTAAGGCATTTTCCATTCACTTTGCAATAAGTAGGGTGCCTAGAAAAACATTAGTAGCTTTGGTAAATTTTGGACAGGGGCGCCATGAAATGCTCAAGGAGTATCTTGCTCATTTTAATGCCTCATCACTAATAAAAGACTATGCAGACCCCTTAGCATTAATAAAAGGCTAAGCAGATTCCTTGCTACTAATAAAAGATTGAGCAGACCCCTTAACACTAATAAAAGATAAAGCAAACCCCTCGACACTATTAAAAGATCAAGCAGTCCCTTCGGCACTAATAAAAGATTGTGTAGACCCTTTGGCATTAATAAAAGATCGAGAAGATCCCTTGACACTATTAAAAACCTAGTAATCTCCTCGATGATAATAAAGGCCAAATGAACCTCTCAGCACCATTGAAGGACTTCCACAATATAACCATCAAACATAAGAGTCAATTAAGTGCTAAGAAAGTTAAAAGTAAAAAACATGTAATATGCGAAGTGTAGAAAGCCTGTCAAAGGCTCGAATGATCAAAAGACTGATAAAAGTCTATTCATGATATACAATGCAGATAAAAAGTCCATTGAAGGCTCAACCGATTGGGAAATTCAATAATGAAAGAGTAATAAAAAGGCATTCAATAAGATATAGAGAAGATAAAAGCTTGTTGGAAGGTAGGTGTAGAAAGAACACCATGCAAAAGCTAATTAGAAAAGTGAAGATTCATAAGGCATCGGCTTACTCCATACAAAAAAAAAAATAACAATAACAAAGGCCAAAAGCAATATAGGAACCTAGTCTACTTTTAACTGTTCCGTAAGCTGTTTCAAAGGCTTATACGTGTTGATCTTGGAAGTGTCAATGCACAGACTAGGATTGAAATACTTAATCTGATGAATGACCTTGATAGTAATCCGCTGAGCTTCCTTTACAATTTAATCTCTGTGGTGTTTGTCTCAAGCCCTCTCACAACAGTGGTGTTCATCAAGTGATGGGGCATGAGTGGAGTGTGAATAGGAATGTCAAGACATGAAGTGGTTGGGAAAGCCACAAATGATGCCAAATGAAACTTTCATTTTAAGTAAAGTAGACTGACGGAGTAGGGAACAACTGAGAGGTGACCTACATATATAGCAAAGTCAGTAGCACAGTCACTAAGCATGCTCCAATGATCAAGTCAGTGTTCACACAGAGTTTCAATAAGTGTAATATAGATGATCTAAATAAGAGCTACATGTTCATTTATATAGGTGTTGTGCAAAGACTGAGTAGACCATTTAGCATTAATAAAAGGCTGAGCAGACCCCTCGACACTAATAAAAGATTGAGTAGACCTTCGGCACTGATAAGAGATAGAGCGAATCTCTTAGCACTATTAAAAGATCATGCAGTCCTTTTGGCACTAATAAAAGTCTGAGCAAACCCTTTTGCAATAATAAAAGACTGAGCAGATCTCTCAACACTACTAAAAATTGAGTAGTCCTTTCAATGCTAATAAAGGTTGAATGAACCTCTCGGCACCATTGAAGGACTTCCATAACACAACTGTCAAACATAAGAACCAATTAAGTGCTGAGAAAGTTCAAAGTAAAAAACATGTGATATGCAAAGTGTAGAAAGCCTGTTGAAGGCTCAAATGATCAAAAGATTGATAAAAGTCTATTCATGATATACAAGGTAGATAAAAAGCCCACTGAAGGTTCAATCGATTAGGAAACTCGATAATGTAAGAGTAATAAAAAGGCATTCAACCAAATACAATGAAGGTAAAAGCCCGTTGGAGGTGTAGGTGCAGAAAGAACACCATGCAAAAGCTAATAAGAAAAGTAAAGATTCATAAGCAAAATTCATTAATATGGCCAATCGATCTACTCCATACCAAAAAAAAAAACAAACAACAAAGGCCAAAAGCAATATAAGAGCCTAGTCTACTATAAGTTGTTATAAAGGCTTATCCCCATTGATTTTAGAAGTGTTAATCCATAGACTAGGATTGAAATACTTAATCTGATGAGTGGCCTCGGGAAACACACTTTGGAAAATAGGGTAGCTAAGCATTTTAGCTTCAGTGAAAGCAATTGTAAGTTTATAATCAAAAGCTACCTCATTCTCCTCCTGCTTTTGCCATTCAGCCTTTGGCTCTTAGGCCTTGCAGGAAAGTTACCCGAATAATGCATCACTTTTCAAGAATAGAGAATCCTGTTCTTTCACTAGCTTAGCGATGAGGCTGGTAAGGTAAAAAATGCTCTTATCTCGATCAGCTAGTTCTTTGGACTTGGCCTCAAGATTCTTCCTCAAGCATTCCACAAAGCTCAAGTTTTTTTTTTTTTTTTGCTATTTCCTTCTTCGTCAGAGCAAAGGTTAGCATAGTAGATAGGATGGTGGCGGTCGACACAGTAGATAGGATGGTGGTGGCTAATCGTATAATGTAGGTTGCAGAAGACTTTAGGAGTCTAATGGGACCATGATCCTATATAAACTCATTATTGTATTCTTGTTTAGTTGGGAAGAGTAATTGGTTGCATAGAAAAGCACTATAGACCGTGTCTTTATACCATAGGTTATCTACAGCATCAATGGACAAAGTGCCCCCTACAATGGCTTTGATAAAAAATAGCTCTTGCCAGGCATCCACTTTGATCTTTTTTGGCAATAGAAACGGGGGCATCGGAAGAACTGCTCCCCTTGCCTTTAGAAGGGTTTTCAGAAAGAGCCTTTTGCTTGCATGAGGATAGTACCTTGGTGTGGTTGGATGAAGACCTGGGCCGACCGAAAGATGCATGACCATTGGAAACAGCAATAGATGGTGGCACTAGCTCAATTTAGGTAGTCTGTGAAATGTTAGGTCTCTTTTTGGCTAAAGCCCAGACACGAATTTCCTCCAGTTACTTGGGGTCCATTTTTTAAAGATGGATCTCTATTACTTCCTTGTTTAACCAACAATCTAAAAAGAGAAAAGAGGGAAAGTTAATGAAGATATAAAGTAAAAAGAAAAGCCAAAGTAAAAACAAAGTACATACGAAGGATGGATTAGGCGTTGAATGGCCCTAGTGCCAAAATTCAAACAATGAGGTCCTGTTCATTGTCAATAAGTCTTCAAGAGGTTGACTTTAAGGTTATTTTATGGGAGAAGACTACTTGGTAAGAGAGCAGTCCTCCCTTCTGAAGGAAAAAATGATGAAACCCTTTGGTCTTCGCTCGAACCTTGAAGAAAGAATGCTTCCAAGAGTGGATATTGATAAGCATATTTTCTATGAAAACCTAATTCAAGGCATTGCATAAAGTGTATTCAACCCCTAACCTTTTACTGAGAATAAGTGGAGGAAAAGAAAAAGGAAGCCATGGTTAGGGTGAGCCATAGGTGAATACTCAATGCTTCGAAGCAAAGTAAGAAGACCTAGGCATTCCCAGCCACTGGATCGGATAGATGTTCAGAGCATGGAGAATGTTTGCTTGAAATATAGAGAAAGGAGAGCAAACATGAAGATGGTCGACCACATCTCTATAAAACATCATGAAGGACTTAGTATTATAGGTGCATGCTGACTCATCTGGCCTAGTAGATTGGAAAAAGATCCTTTCAATAAATTCATCTAAGATGTAGACCTTTTCTAATTCTTGGATAACATTTGTGTCTTGTCATTCATTAAAAGCAGTAGTTATTTTCACATCAAGGTGAAACCATCTTAAGACATCTGGCATGGCATCGATTAGATGAACCTATTTATTCCCATCTTCATCTAAAAATCGTTTGCCATTATCACTCAAAAAGGAAGGGCAAAGCGATAAGTGATACTTTCAAAAGAAAACTCCCTGAAGTCGGATGAAGAATCAGAAATAGACGACAGTTCAATTGAATTGCCTAATCTACTAGACATGAAATAGGGAAGAATGCAAGGTTGGAAGCCACCTTCAAGGAAAATTGAATATAAATAGAATGGAAGAGATGACTGAAGCAGGAAAAGGGAAATTAAGCGAATATATGAATGGTTGGCCAGACCAAAAGACATGATAAGCACTAGTCCCTCCAGTGTAGCCTAAGGTAGGCAAACAGATGCAGGGAGTAACATTATTGAAGCAAAATTGCCATTGCCAATGCATTTTGGAAGGAAGAAGAAGAAAAAAGAAAGTTAAAAAAGCAAAAGCAGAAGCAATGCAAGAGGTTACCTAAGAGAGCAATGACGAAGCTACTAAAAAACACACAAGGACACTATAAAAGCTTGAAAGGAACAACAACAAGGACTGGACACTTTGATGTTAGAATGTGAAATTTAGCACAAAAATGTCCCAATCGGCTTTTATAGAAGGACGAAGGAAATCCAATGGGTTCGGAGAGTCGAGATGAATGACTCAAATAGTGATCTTCAACATGACATGAGCTTTGCAAGTCTTGAGACCCTTTGGGAAGGTAAATTGTCATCAATGCCTGCAATGTGCTAGGAACAACTAGCCATAGGAGATGAAAGGTTTTCAAGCAGGCCAATCATTGCATTTGGGGAGAGGTAAGGGAATAACCACTAGTCACAAGATGGTTGACTAAGGTTGATCAACCAAGACCAATCGAAGAAATCACCATAAGGTGGGAGCTAGGGCTCAGACCCAAACTAATCAACCAACTATACCTGGATGATTAAGTTGAGCACAAAAGTTGGCCAAGTAGAAATTTAGCAAATCAACCACCTAACTAACATATGACAAAAGACGTGACCTAAGCATGAACAAATAATATGACTATAGCAACTGCCCATGAGAATCTTGCTTACACCTCTAATATATCCAAGACACTTAGTCACACATTATTCATCCAAGAGCATAACAATTATCACACACAACATCTATATAAATGAGTAAGCACCTCCTCTTAAGATCAACTACATTATACTTACTGAACTCTATGTAATCACCAACTTGATCGTCAAAGCGTGCTTGGTGGACTGTTTCCACCATATGCTACTAACTTTGTTGTGTACACAAGTTGCCTCTCAACTGTTCCCTACTCCGCCAATCAACTTTATTCGAAATGAGAGTTTTAAGCTACAATGTTTGACCAACTAACATCTAATACTATATTGTCATACCTATTACTTGCATCATGCAAATCCCATGTCGCACCATTAGAAGAGTTCCTTTTCTATAAGTTTCTCCTCACTATAATTAGTCCACCACCAATAATCATATTTGAATCTAAATCTATACAAATCAACCTTAACTTTATTAAGTAAAATTTTTTACATTTATGTATAGAGCATGAACACTTTATCTAACAGTCACATAAATAAATTAGTTGAGTTTTTGTAAAATCGATAAATTCTTCCACCCCATTAAGAAAATTTATCTTATATCCACTGCATCCTAAAAAAAGTCTATCATACATCCACCTACGATGTTCCAAAAATTTTTATATTCTATTTTTTGAAGTTAATTGAAATAGGAAAAAGTTACTACATATTTCTAGAAATATATAAGAGAAACTACTTATGAAATTTTCATATTCTGAAAATAGTTTCATTATTATATTTTTTTCCTATTGAGTAAATAATAAATAATAACTAATCTATTTATATAATTAATAATTAATATCTACAAGACAATTACTAATTTAAAAAATTAACAAAATAAAAAAAATTTATAATTTCTAAAATAAAATATGTTCTAACTCAAAATATGCATAATTTTTAAAGTAAAATAAACAACACTGTTAAATATGTTATCTACTTACTTAATTTTACACAATCTAATTCAAAATATATAGAATTTTTGAATATAATTCAACATATATAATTAGTCAATCATAATTCAAACATATAAGAAAATATAACTAATAATTAAAATTAACTCCTAAAACATGAAGATATGTCAATAATTAATAAGCTAATAATTAAAAAATATGTACAAACCTCAATGTTTAAGCAAGAAAAGTGACCAAAAAAAATTCATACACAAACTGAAGTCCAAAACTATATAAAGCAAAATAAGAAAAGCCCATTAAATCATGAAACACATAATAATTAAACAAAAACAATTGGTAAAAATGTAAATAAAGCAGTTAAAACAATTTAATCTATTTAGATTCGTGAAAAATACTTTAAAAGCATTAAAATTAAGCTAGCAAAACAAAAAAAAAAAAGAGTTCTGATGCAATACAGGAAGCAGAAGAAAAGAAAAATGAGCAACAAATCATGCATCTGACAGTTTAAAATTTTTTTAAATTTCTGAAAGATTTTTCTATCAAAAATCTATTGTACATTAAAATACATTGAAAATAGCGAGTAAAACTTTTTAAAATTCATATTCATTTTCTAACAGAATTTTTTATAGATTTTCTAATTAATCTTATTTTACAATGAATTTTTTTATGAATTATGGTTGTTGGTAATCAATAACCTTTTTAATTTTGATCAAATTTGCAATGAACTTTTAATGAAAATCATGTGATTTTTTGTAATGATAGATTATTTACTAACTTGCTGCTTAAACCGTTGCTTAATGAATGCAGGAGCCTTCTGGAAAGAGTCCAGCATAAATCAGTCAGGCATGTTTTTAGAGATGCAAACCAATGTGCTGATTTCTAGACCAAGAGGGGTATGGAGGAATAGTTTGCTTTAACCGTTTTTTATGGGCGACTTGGGGACATCATTCCTATTTTGTCTGCTGACTTATCTAGTGCTATGTTTCCTCAAATTTTGACTTGTAATATAATTGGTACTTAATGTATCTGGACCTTTTTAAATAAAAAAAAATTGAATACTAAAATTTTTTTTTTGTGATCATTATTTCATACTGTTTCTCTATTCTGAATATGAATATACTATTGTTCACACTTTTTCTACTCTCCTGTCTCCCCTTAGCAGCGGAGCTAGATTTGAATATCAGTGACGCGCTAAAAAAATATAATTAAAAAATAATATCATATTATTATATTTATCATATAATTTTAAATTATAAGTTTTATAATTTTTAAAAAAGTAGTTAGATTATTCAATTGTTCTTGTTGTTATTTCATATTTTAAAATTATTGTATAATTAATTCATTATTAATTATATTAAATATATTTTTCTCAGTATTCATAATTTAGCAACTATTCATCCATATATCTCTTGTTGAATTACGCAATCAATCTTTTACAATTTTTATTAAACATAATGTTCATTCCATATTTATTGTAACCACATATAAAATTAAGGCAATATAGCCATTAAAACTTCTTATTTTTATTTGAAAAGAATGACATCCCACACAATTCATCCTACTAAGCCCATTAGTTTTGTATATATTTATTATATATATTATTTTAGATACTATTTTTTTTCAATGATTATAATAAGATAGAGAGACTAAATAAACAAATATAACTAAACCCCTATGAAGTGTTTTGTCTTGTGATCCATTTTAGATTTCAATATATAATATTTAAAAAAATAGTTAATATGTATTTTAATCTTTCAATGAGTAAAATTTGAAACTCATTAGAAACTTTTTAATTAATATATAATAATATGTGAAATTACAAAAAGGTTAATAAAAATACACACCCACGTTAAAATAGGTATAATTCTGACGCTATCTCCACCTAAGCATATTTTTTCTCCCGATAATGCTTAACCCACAATCTTATAATCACACTCTCCTCACATTCATTTGCCAAATCAGCTTATTTTCTCTTTATCTCTTGTCCATTTAATTGAGATAGCAAAATCACAATCACAAAAGAGAAGTGAGAAAGGGAAAACCCAAAGCACAAAAGTAGGTAAAAGGAAGACGGAGTTTTCTTATGGCGTCGAGACACGTTTTGGGGCGAAATTTATTTGGTTATGATATGAAAAAGAAAGATACCGCTTAGGGCACTATTAAAATGCGAGATACTGTCAATGTTTTAAAAACTTACTTCCACGATTTGGAATTGTTTTTACCTGACTTTAAGAAAACTACTATACAAGATTGATGATACTATTCATTTTGTTAAACATAGATAGTAACTAAGTTCTCATGTATTTTTTTACTTTAAAGGATGAGTAATATTTCATCTTTGGATTGTAATTTTCTAAGTTCTATAGTAACTATCATAAATTTTGATAGTAATGTCTCTAAACTGTGGAAATAACATTTTTAAACCCTATATAATAACTAGGTTTTCAAATGTTTTTTTTATGTCAACAAAGAATATGATCAGAAAATGTGTCATCTTCCTCAATTGCTTTTGCATTTTCCCTTTTCCACCTTCTTCCCTCTTATATTTTTGCATTTCTCTATCAATGTTTACATTTTTCTCTTTTATGTTCCTTTTGTATTTTCATTTTTCTGCTTCTTTCCCTTTTATATTTGCTTGCTTCTTAACTTCTTCTTTGTTTTGTGTGTGTGTGTGTGTGTGTGTGTGTGTTTTGAAATAAATAAATGAAGTGAAGTGTACAAGTTGAGGTGAAAGGAATTATTAAATTGACAAGTAAGTGTGGACATAAGATGATTATTAGAATTTGGATTAAGCATTATTATTCTTTCATGTCAATCCTCGAAATATAGATGTTTTAAATTAGTCTATTTTATAAATAAATTACTTTGATCTCTCTTGTAATTTGCCTAAATTACACAAACCTTCTTTACACTTTCAAAGTATACATGGACCTCCCCTTTACTATAAAAACACACTCCATATAACTCCTATCTAATAAGACATCATTAGACTTGCCATTAAGTGTCAAATTTAAGACCCTAATACTTAAAATATCCCTGTACTTTGATTAAAAATAGGTCTTCACTCTCTCAACCATCTTTTTCTTTCAATCTCCCAATCATCTTTCTTGTTTCTTCTTTTTCTTCTTCTTTTTTAATAGTTTGGAAACAATAAGCCAGCCTTTCACTTCTTCTTTTTTCTTACTTTGATCATTTTTCTTGTTTTCTTTATTCTTGAGTTCATGTTTTTAATTTTCAACTACAATTGTGCTATAAATTTGCAGATGTCCTCTGCTAGTGTCAACATAGAAGGCTTGCTGCTTGTGAAAAGAAGATGTAAATGTAGGCAATTATGATCTATTAAAATTTTCAAATCTAAGAAAAACAAGAATAGGTTGTACTATAGGTATGATTTTGGTTGTGGATTTCGTTCTTGGGTTGCTAATACTAATGATGGTAGAGGCTATTCAACAGATGGGAATATACAACTTATGGAAAAGAGTAAAATTTTGTTGAGAGCATTGAAATTATGCAAATGAAAGATGAGTTAAGGAAGATTTCTTCAAGAGTGGAAGTCTTAGATGCAATTGTTGGAACACTTAGGACCATTCTCAATGGGTGTTTTTATTTTGCGTTGTTCTCTTCATTTTATTGGTTGTTATGTTAGTGAGAGCATGAAATTTTTATTCAAGGAAGAGGAAAATTATTATTTGTAATTCTACCTATTTTAATGGAAATTAATTTTGAAAATGCACATTATTTTGTTCTTTTTTTAGCTATTGTTGTTAATTATATATCACCAAATTGTACTACTATTTTCTCATATAAAAAAATAGTGGTTCAAAATACCAATTTCTATGCACAAATATAAAAAAAGAGTGGTCCAAAATACCAAATTCTGTGCATAAAATGTTTTGTTTTATGTTCTCCTGCTTCATCTAAATTGTACACAAAATACTAATGTACAAAACATCAAATTCCTTTTCATAAATTTCCAAAACATGTGAGCAAGGGGTACAATGGATTATCATTGTAGCAATTATCTGCAAAAAATAACACAAAACCATTAAAGTGGTTTAAAACAAGCAGTTTAATGGGTTAAAGTGGTTTAAAACTGAGCAGTTTCAATTGTATTAGTTCTCTTGTGGGTTGCTCTCAACCTTGTCACAGAAGGCGAAGGCACAACACTATATTGGGTTAAGGTTTGATGGGTTAAAGTCTAATGGGTTGAGGTGGAAGCTATAGCCTGTGAACAAAAAATATGAAATATACCATAACAAATTAAATGTTAAAAAATATGCATTAGTTTCATTTTTATTACAAGAAATACCTTCTTGGTCCTTGGGTATTTCGATTGGACATAGACTTTTTGGCAACCTCTTGAGTTCTGACCCAACTACTTACAATTGCTATATTTGATGTAGCATATCTTTTTGCCTTTGATGAGGCTAGCCCTTGCTTTCTCCTAATCTTTCTTGGTCAACCAACAAGCTTTGTCAATAAGGGTGGCCACACCTCAACTTCCTATAGTGTGTTAGGGGTGACAATGTGTGAATATGTCTGTCGATACATTTATGCATAGTAAAATTGATGACAATAGCCTTGTTGTTCTTAGGGTCATGTAGAATACAAGTTGTAGCATACTTGCAAGGTAGTCCACTTATTTCCCATGCATTACAGCTACACTTTTTCTTATCCAAATGCACCACAAATCTTGTTAACCATTCTCTAACTTTAAATTGATTTCTTCTGCAACAAGGACCTTACAATGAACACAATCCTTTAATGTTTCATTACGCTTATCCAAATGCACCACAAATCTTATTAACCCATCTTTAACTTTAAATTGGTTTCTTTTGGCAACAAAGACCTTACAATGAACATAATCCTTTAATATTTCATTAAACTTATCCAAAATTCTCTTACCTACCTTGTCACTCCGTGTGCATCCTTGTACATATTTTTTATGAAAACTATTCATGATTTTGCATCTTAGACCATCTACCATGCTCAATATGGGTTATCTCTGAGTTTGTTGATCCTTGAATTGAAAGACTCATATACATTGTTGCTGATGTGAGGATTTTTTCCACGAGGATCAAAAGTATGCCTACTCTGTCTTTCAATTGGAATTTCATTCAGTGTTTTGTATACACCATTGTTAATTTTCTAAAATTTTTCCATGGCTTTCTTAAACATGAATGGGTTGGGAGCTGTTTCTACTATCAAGAAATAGTCCTTTAGTATAACAAGTGGATGTTTTGCCTAGAAATTATGTAGCAAATGCTTTGAGCAATGTCTATGCTAAGCATTTGGTCAGAATTTCTTCACAGCATTAGGCAACCCTTAAACATGAATGGTAAAAAAAAAAAATGTTAGGAATTATATAAACAATCTACAATTTATGTTAATATAAACAGAAAAATTAGTTTAGGTACCTTTTGTCTGTCACTCATAAAGGTGAATGAGTTATTTTCTTTGCCAAGTCTTATAGCTTCATATAAATATAGTCTGCAAAGTATTCCCAAGCGTCCTTAGTCTCTTTCTCAACCACTGTGAATGTAATTTGAAACGGTCCATTATTTGCATCCATTGATATAGTTGTTAGTAAAACCCCTCCAAAAGGTCCTTTTAAGTAACACCCATCTAATCCAATAAAAGGTCTACATTCTTTTAGGAAACCTTGTTTGCATACCTGTAGATAAACAAAAAACCTCTTAAATGTTGGAGGTTTACTTAGGTTTATCCTAGGGTGGTATTTAACTTTCACTACACTGCCAGGATTGTGGTCCAACAACATTTTTCCATAGTTAGGAATCATTTTGAAACTCTCAGCTTGCTTTCCCTCAACTCCTTTTATTGTTTTCTTCCTAGCTCTATACAACTGAATCCATTGTGATTGGACTCTATACTTGTTGTTCAACTCACTATACATAAGCTTGTAGCTCATATGAGGGTCAACCTTCATTAAACTCTTTATTTTTTCAGCCATCCAAGTGAATGTGGCATTAGTACTCTGACTGCTCTTGATGCATATATGTTCACCCTTATATGACTTCACCATATATGTTACCCTATCATGCAATTGAAAGGCATTTTTCTCCATTAACAACCTTCCTCTGCACATATCACAATAACCTTTGCTTTTTTATTCTTCTTTCTTATCACATCAAAATTCTCTTATATGATAAAGTCTTAAAGCACCTTCCCAAGTGCATTCACATCACCAAAAACCAAGTTCTCTGCAAGATGGACTCTTCCATTCTCTTAGTAGATAAACACTTTTTCTCTAATGTTTTTGCTAAGATCAACAACTTCTTCTTCATCTTCACTCCTATTGGTAAAACCAAAGTCACCATCCAACACAACCGCTAGCATTGGACACACTTCCATCACTTTCTTCTTCTCCCTTACTATTGTCTAAGATATCTTCCATATCTTTTGACCCCTTGTATTATGTTGTATACTGAAAAATTCGACTCCACGAGGACGAGTCTGCGAGGATGACGAAGGTGAGTCCTCACGAGAAGTCTCCAAACAACGAAACGGTAATGACAGTGGAAGCCTTGAGCGCTCGCTTGACAATGATTCGAAGAGTTGTCCTCCGACGTCAACATCTTTGATGCCGTCTGTGGGGATCCCACTTGTTCTAGTAGAATCCTAGTTCCCATGACTAAAGGAAGGGTTACCAAGGCCTCCAGCACACGGTGCCGGACACCCGACGGCCACGTTTCAACTACAAGTTCATCCACCGCCCCTGTGGCAAGAGCAGCCCCTGACTGCCCCCAGCTTGGTTCGATACAACCAGTCCTTGTTGCCAATGGCACCGAAGGGTTTCAGACTTGGCATCAGTGCCAAGAAAGACTCGAGTATATGATGGGGGAACTGACTAAAACGATCTTGCTGTTGGTACATGC
Organism: Saraca asoca; assembly: GCA_026873985.1. NCBI lineage: Eukaryota > Viridiplantae > Streptophyta > Magnoliopsida > Fabales > Fabaceae > Saraca > Saraca asoca. The sequence continues at coordinate 12,844 of JANHAO010017184.1, forward strand.
ACAGACCCAGAATGTGCAAATGCAGGCTGAACCCATTGTCCCCGAAGTAGAGCGCTCCGATGAGGTGAATCAGGAGCAGGAGCCGTATCGTCACCTATGCAACCAGCATGACGGGATGAACCGCCAGACCCCTGGTCATAAGCTGAGGGGCTTAGGTGTCTTGGTGGAAGATCTCCTTCGGAGAGTCAGGCACTTGGAAGACTCCCCCCAGGCCCGAAATGATCAAGAGTTTCTCAGAGAACAAACCCCTTTTTCTGGGGAAATTATGAGAAAGACTCTGTCGTATAAGCTAAAAATCCCGACTATTCCACTATACGATGGGGAGACAGACCCATGCATCCATCTGGACTCGTTCAACATCCAGATGGACCTTCAGGCTTGTAGCCCTTTGGTGAAGTGCCGTATTTTTCCTGCTATTCTGGGAAAGACGCCCCGTGCGTGGTTTAAGAACCTCCCAGCTCACAGTGTTAGTAGCTGGGGAGAGTGTCAGCAAAAGTTTGTGAACCAGTATCAGGCCCTGAGAAGGCAGCTTGCGCCTCCGTGCCATCTGGCTACCATTTTCCAGGGCAGGTAGGAGGTGCTAAAGGACTACCTTACCCGCTTTAGGCGCGAGGCCAGCAACGTTGAAAGAACCTCAGACGAAGCCGTTCTGACCGCCATCTCCACGGGACTCTGCAGGGATGGGAAGTTATTTAAAAGCCTATACAAATACCCAGTGAGCACCCTAGGAGAGTTTTATGAGCGAGCCACGAAACAAATCAGATGAGATGAAAACCAGGACCCACGAGGCCCCGAGGCAGGAAGCTCAGTGTCGAGCAAGAAAAGAAGCGACTGCGAAGGCGGGAACAATAACCCCGAGCATCATCCCATGAAGAAAGGAAGGAGTGAGGGACCCTTGTTCCAGGCCCGGCACAACGCTTATAGCATTTTGTCAGATGCTCAAGATAAAATTTTTGCGATAGAAAGAAATTGGGAAGATTTCGGATAACCTCGACCCTTAAGGACACCTAGCAGGTCCAGAATCAATCGAGGAAAGTTCTGCGCGTACCATAACGAGTTCAGGCATGCCACCTCGGAGTGCTGGGCACTACGAGACGTTATTGAAGATCTCATTGAGAAGGGACGCCTACATGACTATGTCTTCTGACCTTCCAAACAACAGCACGGATCCCAGCACCACAGGGCTGAGCGAGAACGATCCCCTGCTATCAGGACTATCTTCTAAACTTCTA
>JANHAO010017185.1:0-14070 GCA_026873985.1 Saraca asoca
TGATAAACCCATGATAATAAGATTAGGAGAATATGTTAGCTATAATGAAATAGGGATAAGAAGCTAGTATGAATAAATTTTGTTAGAAAATAGAGACAAAATATATGACTAAAAAGTCATTAGGTTATTTAGTTAGACTATAATACTAGAGATAAGTTATAAGTTTAGATAAATTGGTAAGTTCTTGAGTTTTATTAAAACTCTACCTCTTATATAGGCTCTATAAATAGAGGAGTAAGGTTAAGTCTTTCAATGAATTCAACAGTCTTTTTTTTATTCAATTATATTATTTGTGTTCTCTCCAAACTCTCTCTAGCCTCTTGACTTTTTCCTCAACACAAACCCCAATTATTTTCTCAACAAATTTGAATAGGATTAACATCAGTTTGTAGTAGATACAGAAATAAAGGAATAGAATAGATTCAGGAATAGGTAGTGATACAACTTAGTTAAATAATTGGATAAATAGTTTAGAATAGAGGAATGATAAAATTTTAAAAATTACCTGTAAAGGATTGGTAGGTTAGAACATGATAATGCCAAATATACGAGATCTTGAATGTTCATTAGATATTAGTTATAAATAGGAATCAGAAATTTTGAAACAGTTTAGTGTAGAATTAAATCCTTTATACTTACAAGTTTTTTTAAGACTTCTAAATTGAACTTATAATTGTGATATGAGCAATCCGTTTAAGAATCTGCATGTATGTTATCATATAAAATGTGTACAGCTAAAATATTTTCACCAAGTTGGAGGTGGAGACTTTCTGCTTAGTAAGTGAATGTAGTCATCCCATTTAATATTTTTACAGGTGATAGAGTCATGAGGAGTCTCAACTAGTGACTGCTTCTGCATTCTTTGAAGGCTAGAACTCAGGGATGTGGTATGAATGAGTTACATGGTTTTATGGGATTTTAAACCAAAAGGATCTTTAAATAAGATATGTAATCCATTTTATAGGTGCACGCAATCATGTTTTTGCATTGTTTTAAATGTTCTACGAAAGAAATAAAGTTTGATTTTTCTTGAAATAACATTGAATGTTTTTAAGAAATGTACAAAAGCTCATAAGTTCTCAGGTCATTACCAAGATGATTTGAGCCAATCACATTCCCAATTTTTTAGGGATGTGACAATTACCTTTGAACTTGTGATTTGAAATGCTCTAAAGTAATTTGTGTGTTTCTGAAACCTCTAAGGAAAATGCAAATAATTTTGGGAGGATTAAGGCACTGCTTGTGAAGATTAGTGCTCCTTGTGGCAGTTGGAATTGTTTATAGTGGTTTTGTTACCTGAAGCTGGTAATTTCAGCCACTTTTGTGGTGGCTGGTGCAATTAGTTTTGTGTTTACTGGAGTCAATCTGGAGCAGCAGTGTTTTATTCCCTCAGCATTCATTCCCTGTCAACAGTCTCTGACAAGCCATGTTGCTGCAAGTTCCAGGTCTAGAAGCTTAAGCATCACCTGTGGTTGTTGCAGTCTCATGTGGGTGCAAACATGGAAATTTTCCGTGTAAAGAGAACTCGATTGGGTCTTCGGTGTTGTCACAAATTTTGCATCCACACCAAAGTATTGGCTTTGCCCAAGTTCCAGGCTATGCGCATCCTTGATTTTGGATGTGTGCTGGTTGGTTCTCTGGAGACGGTGTTGTGGTGACTACAAAATGGAAGTTGAGGGGTATTGGAGTATGACCTTTCTGGATTGGAGTTGGTGTTTGGCTGCAATGAGCATAAGTTGGGAGGATTTGATTTGTGATCGTGGGTGGTTTGCCTATGACTTAGGTATGCAAATTTGCTTTGGTGTAATTCCAACTAGGGGTGTTGATGATCATTGAGAGGACCATTTAGGCGAAGTTGAGGGAGTGCAGTGGTTGTGGTCCCATGTGGGTGCAAACATGGAGATTTTCTGTGTAAAGAGAACCAGATTGGGTGTTCAGTGTTGTCACAAATTTTACTGCCACACCAAAGTATTGGCTTTGCCCAAGTTCCAGGCTACATGCATCCTTGATTTTGGATGTGTTCTGGTTGGTTCTCGGGCGACGGTGATGTGGCGACTACAAATGGAAGTTGAAGGGTCTTGGAGTATGACCTTTCTGGATTGGAGTCGGTGATTGGCTGCAATGAGCGCAAGTTGGGAGGATTTAGATTGTGATCATTGGTGGTTTGTCTGCAACTTAGGTATGCAAATTTGTTTTGGTGTAATTCCAACTTAGGGTGTCAGTGACCATTTGGAGGACCAGTCAGGCAAAGTTGAGGGAGCAGCTTAGGAATAGCTGGCATAAGAATTCTGGAACCTATGTCATTTGTGCTGAGGAGAACAACTCGGAGATGGTTGAGGGCACAATCTGGGGTGCCTAAAGACCTTTAGGAGTTGTAACTGCAGAGGTTCTGTTTTTTGTGGTTTGTGAATGTGTTCAGGGGGAGTTGCTCACATGTTGTGTTCACTGCAAGCTATTCGTGAAATTATATCCGTTGTGTTTAATAGTGCTTTATTCAATTCTTTGAGGGTTCAAGTTTATGTAACAAGCTCAAGCTCTGTAACTTGTAAGTTTCAGCTTGAGGGGGAGAGCTGGAAATTTAGTAATTAGGTTATGTTATGGGGCATTTGAAGCCCCATATAAATAGAACAAAAGGGTTAGGGCTTTTGTATTCATCCGTTACATCATTCTATAATATATTAATGTTCTCCTCAAATTCTCTTTAGCCGCTCTCCATTTATTTCCCACCCCAAATCCTAAATATTTCTCAATACCATTCTCTAGTTTTGATGATTAGAAAGGAATGGTCAGATTTTAAGGGGATACCTCTGCCTCTATACATATCTTGGGCAGAATTTACCTTGGCTTCTCTTTGGTCCTCAACACCTATTCTTCAAGGGGCTCTTTGGTAGATAGGGATTGAAAGATCTTCCAGTTCCATTCAATGTTTTATTTGGTTTTTGTTGATTGTTCTGAGGAGTACAACATATCCACCTGTCTGTATGACTCCGTCCCATATAAACTAGTTTACAAAACTTAAGATACCCAATTTCTCCGTTTTTTCCACATAGCAGGAATATTAGATCTAAGTATAAACTTATATAAACAGAAAAATCAAAGTAATTCAACAGACTTACTGTTTCTCATGTTCCCCTTGAACCAAGAACTTAATGATGCTCTTAAATGAAGCATAGCATTCACGAACAGCACAAGACATATAGTTGTCAGCGTCAATTCTCTTTTTCAGTTCCCGATCCTTTCCATTGCTATCCTTTGCCATATCTAGTGCAATTGGGATCTATTGAACAAAGAGAGAATTACTACACAGAAAAGTAGGTGGTGAACTTTCATAAATAATTAAATACATACAAACCTTACTAGCAAGTAGAAACGGAGGCCATTGTATAAGATCCAACTCACGATCAGCCCAGTAAGGCACAAGCAAAAGGTCCATTTCCCTGAATTGCACAACAACCTCAGCACTTCACTATAAAGAGACTAGTGCTCTAATTTATACATGTTTGTGGGCGTCTGGGGCCACATGTGGGCCCATACACACACACATCTGTCTGTGTACAGAGAGAGAGAGAGAGAGAGAGAGAGATTTTTTGAGCCAAAAATTATCTGTCAAATCACCTGTCACTGATAAGATCTTCCTCTCTAAAGCTAGTAATTACTTGATTCCACAACTGAGCAAATCTAGCAGCTTCTTTCTCTTTACTGGATGGGATCTGTATAGACCAGCCAATGAAATGTAATTAAATACCAAAAATATTTTTCTCAATTACAAACTCAATAAACTGATGATAAAATTGTTAACCTCCGCAAATCTGCGAGATAAAGTGGCCTTTAGTCCCTTTTTCTTTGGCTCACTCCTTTCCTCTGGGATCAAACAGGCATTGAAGGCACCAGGCAATGACTGAAAACGAGATCTGAGCATTCCTAATGTACGTATCTGAAACCCGTAAAAGTAGTTAAAAAATGATTACCAAAGTACATAAAAGTAAGCCAAGAAAGCAAAGCAAACAACAAATATGCAATGGCCCAAGATAATTACATGGTATAGAGGGAATGGAACTGGTCATCAGGACATTTATCCAGACATAGAAGGAAGAAAAGTTTATAAAAAGGGCCTAATGGAAAAATATGGAACTATATGCTTGACATAAGATCAACACAAACCCAGTTCATCCAATTCCAATGCAGTCATTGGAATGTGATTATCTCCAGCAAGTAGCACTGGAATGTGAATATATCTAGCAAAATGAATTCCAATACCACCATGTTCAAAATCAAAGCAAAATTGTTAGAACAATAATAGCCAACTGACACGGATCCCAAATTCAAGTAGTTCCCACCTTCAGAAAAGATTACTTACACAACATCACAGATGATATTTTAGAAAAAAAATATTCATTGAAAACAGGCTAAAAATGAAAAATCAGGAAACTAATCAGTAGTTATATACGGGAAAAAAAAAAGGATAACTGCCAAAGATTTATGGACTGACAAAATCATTTCTTGAATGTGGGAAATGGAGAAAAGTATAAAGAATGCACATATCTTCTATTGTTAGATTTGCAATAAAACTTCTACTCCTCTTTAGATTTTGCACCAAACTATGTTCCACAAACTTCAAATGAAAAAATATCAAGAAAATTTAATGATCAAAGAAAAACTCACAAAAATGATATAACATTGACAATCTACAAACCTCTCCAAGGCGTCGGAATGCACCATAAATACCACCAAACAATGTTGAGAATATGGCGTACCAAATTTGGGTATCCATAAAGTATACCTGAAAACCAGAGTTGGATCATTATACCGCAGAATATTACAAAAGGAAGTAAATCAACGGCATCAAAACATACCAGAATAATTGGAGCCCAAAGTGCAATTACAACACCAATGTTGTTCCTAGCTGCAAAGCATATAAGAAGTATATAAACTTGCCTCGAAGAAATAAAGAATATGAAAATCAGAGTGTTCGAGCTAAGTACCGCGAGGAAAGAATTCATGCCACTGAAAATTTGTTATTCTAACACTCATGATAGCTTTGGTTGGGCCCACAAGAGGCTTAATCTACAGCATGTTACAGACAGAGAACAAGTAAATTTCATTAATTATTTTACAGAAACATCTTTGAAATTCCAGTCAACTTACAGAAGTGCTAAAACGGTGCACACGAATTAAACTATATTGACAGGGTCCTAATTCCTAATAGAGGCAGGCGCACACACACACACACACACACACACAGAAAAAACATATTCATTTCCACTAGCCTCTTTCAGCAATGCCCATCACTTTCAGAACACATTAATCCAAAATCCTCAGAATGTAAATAATAACAGTAATTTCATGAAGAATATAAAGGAGCACCTCTATATAGTAACTGAAAGCCAATTTTGTAACCATAAGGAGGACCCAAAACATTGTGTACCTGAAATTGGAATCAATGTCAAGAACATCAGATACCTTTGGAAGTTAGACAACTCAAAGCACAACCACTAACACTTGATTCTTACTTGAAAAGGGAAAACGCGCTCTCATGCATTCCTCTTCCAACATACAGACGAGGCTGCCAATTACAAGGGATTGCAAACATTTTAGTTAGGATCTGCTTATCTTAATTGCAACAGCTAAAAACAACAGTTACATGATGAAATGAAAATTTATAGATGAAAAAACCAAAAGGTTGCCACTTTGCCTACCTGTGACCACCACATCATCAACATCACAATCCTATAGTTAGACCTCTCAAGGAAACGGCGAATCAATGGGAAGAGAAACAATACTGCAGCTAGCATATTTGGAGACAGGTATACAACAACAGCCAAAATAAACAATGAAGGCAAACTTGAATTGCTTCCGAACCAACTTTTGATGGTTTGAGCAAATCCAGGAGGATTTTCCCAAGTATATGCATAAGTGACTGATAGAATTATCACCCATGCAGCAGCTGAAACAACCTTGAGAATGTATCTTAACTTAACATAGAGTGACATACTCCTCTGTGCTTTCCAGCTGAGAATCACATCCAGAACAGCTGCCCAAATGAACAACCCAAAAAAACTATAAGCAACTGCCACTCAATGAATTAAAAAATCATGCAAAAGATAAGGTAACTTTAACAAGCAAGACCCAAAATGTAAAAGAAATAATGGAAACAAATCTTTTCTCTCAATTCTCAATACTTTTTCATTTTTAAGTTAAGCAATTTCCAAAGGCATACAACCACAAACTGTTAAGAAAGGAGACAAGTCTTGCTTCTATAGATATAATAGCATCCACAATCCGGAAGATATCAACCTCTCCTTGTTAAGGTCAAAGCCATCAATTTGAAAATGCCACATAAAACTAAGTTATTTTATTTCAAAGACGTAACGGGCAAATAAAAGAGTAACTGAGCATCCCCTTGGAAATTTGTTAAAAATCTTCACAGGTATTGAAATCTCTAATGACAACATGATGCACAGCCAGACAGATTTACATTGATGCCACATGCCACATAATATTTCAGGACTGTCAATTTAGATGGCCCTTTAATTTCTCTATAAACCAAGGAAAGCCCCCTAGATAATCAGCAAGAGAAACCTACAATGAAGCCAGGAAATGATGACAATCCATAACCCAAAAAAGAAAGGAGATTTTATCCGAAGACTAGCATAGGCTTCCTTGTGTTTCATAGATGGTTTAGTCAAAGGGTTTCTCATGTTCTTAGCTTTTGTCCTTTAACTGTGTGGGTGGATGTCTTGTTAAGTTTAATACATTTCTTTCTTGAATAGACCAACAAAAGCCCCCTAGATAACCATCAACAGAAACCTACAATGAAGCCAGGAAAGGAAGATAATTCACAACCAAGAAAAGAGATTTTATCTGAAGACTAGCATAGGCTTCCTTGTGTTTAACAGATGGTTTAATCAAAAGGGTTTCTCATGTTCTTAGCTTTTGTCCTTTAACTGTGTCGATGGATGTCTTCTTCTCCAATTTTATACATTTCTTTTAGACAGCCCATAGGCTGTACAACTATCAAGGAATCTCCCTGTTCAACATATATGCAAGGCTAATAATATTCCTTCTCCATCAACCAATGAATAACCAAACTGAAAACTCAGATTCCAAGGATCTTCATCTAATTCTTCTTCCAAAAAACCATTGATTTTTCTCAGCCCTCCTAGACTGGATTGACAAACCTTGGCAACTTAAAATGGTCTATGGTTTAACTCAAGCCAACTTTCACTTGACTTCATCTAACTTTGGTAGAAATACTCCCACATATTACATATGGATAAGGCATAGAGTCCGTTTGACGCGAGCAACTGATAAGCTAGCTGTTAGCATTAACTGATAAACTGATTGTATTAGAAGTGTTTGATAAAATTAACTATTGGACTAGCTCATAAATGTAAAGTTGCATAAAAGGACATTTTAATATCAATAGATATATAAAGTAATTTAATTCACATTGTTAGTGAATAGGCCAGTTAAGTGATAACCCCAAATAGGATAAGTGACAAGCCCAGACAGGTCAACAAGTTATAGACCTATTAGAACTCTACTTTAATCCTACTCGATGTACATATTTTTATTATAAATACATATGCTTGTCTCATTGTTGAGTACGGCTTCATAATTTCTTCTCTCTTAACATGGTATCTAAAGCTTTCTAAAAACCAGATATTTTCTCACTTCCCAACCTAACCGAACAAAACTTATTCTTTCTATTCCTTCTTCTTCTTCTTTCTTCTCTTGATGTCATGAGTCACAGCAATTTCTATCTAATAGCAATTTGAAAATTGCATGTTTGGCAATAAGTATCCAGTGTCTAGATACAATGTTTGTGATGGCTGGTAGTCATAAATTTTGGCAAAAATTGGATCTATCTAGAAGTGCATGAAGAGAATATCAAATCTGTCTAGAGGGATTCAGAGTGCGTGAGGCAAAACATAACATATCTGGGTTGACAGGCAGTAGATTGACAAACGACAGATCTTCTTGGGCGGCATGTGTAGCACACGAGCTCTGTTCTGGGTGGAAGACCATACGCAGAGGACTCCAGCGGTGCATGGCAACACACGTGGCATGCCCCGATAACATACTTCCTCCTACAACTTCTTCGATAGCCGAAGCACCTCCCTGTGTGGTCGTATCTCTAGTTTGTAAACTCTTGCTGTAGTTTTTCTATTTTTTTAGCAATTTCAGTGCTTTTTTTTTTTTGGATTTTGGCTGCAAAATCTGTGATGGCTGACTCCACTTTTCATCCAAGTACCAAAAATAAAAATCCAACCTCTAGGGATGAAGAAAAATCAGAATCCAAAATCCTCTCTTCAGATTTGATCCCAACATCTGCTAGAATCATTAACCAAAAGTTGGACGCAGAAGGCAAACAGTATCTTGCTTGGAAAAGAGTTGTTGAATATTTCTTGGAGGGTATTGAAAAAGCAAATCACCTTAGTTTGAATCCTCCTACAAACGGCACCAAAGTTAAATGGATGGTGGAAGACCTGCGTTTGTTTGGCCTCTTGTGTAATACCCTTGACCAATGAAGTCGAGGATAATATTCTTCAATGCAAAACAGTTAGGGAACTATGGACTTTCCTTGAGAGGCTTTACTCAGGAAAAGAGAATGTGCATGAGATATACAATTTATGTGTATCCTTATTTTAGCCCAATGGAAAAGGTAAAAATATTTCACAAATTTATTTAGATGTTAATCATTTCTTTGAACAATGAAATGCTCTTATTCCTATCACTACGGAAATTAGGGTGATGCATACTCAACGAGAACAATTGGGAGCTCTGTGTTTTTTGATGGCTCTACTCTCTGAACTTAATACTGTCAATCAACAAATCTAGACCAATTCTGAACCGCTCATGCAGGTAAATGCGTTCAATCATATTCTTCGAAATGTCGGAGATGTGCCTTCTCAACCTACAACTAGTGAGTCATCTACTTTGATTGGATCGGGTACTAGAAGGGTCATGGTAATAGTAGAAGAGGAACAGGAAGGGGGATTCCAATAATGCCTACATCTGTCATTATTGCAAAAAATCTGGTCATATCAAGAGAAATTGTGCCAAGTTGAAAGATACCATATCATCTCAATTTGCACTTACTACAACCAATACTCTTGCACCAGAGCCTAAGCCTACTCATGGAACAATCATATCTAAAGAGGGGTATACTCGATATCTTCAACTCCAAGCCTCTTAGCAGTCGTCACCTATCTAGTCCACTGCCACTATGGTTCAGATAGGCAATCCTACTATGTGTCACTCCAATTCCAATACTAGATAGGTCATCAATTCATGTGCTACTAATCATATGATGGGCAATATAGTTATCTTATCTTCTTTTTACAACTTTATCTCTCATGTTACATTTTCTAATGGATCTACTATTTCTGTTGTTGGAAGTGATACAATTAATGTTGCACCTAAAATTTCTTTACCCGATGTTTTATCTTCCCAAGTTTCCATTCAATTTACTTTCTGTCAACCAATTAACATGTACCTATAATTGCAATGTTTTCTTTTTTCCTGGTTATTTTGTTTTTCAAGATCTTTTGACGAAAAAGTTTTTTGGTGGGGGATATGAATCTGGTGAGTTGGACATGCTTGATGAAAAAGCTCCTCAACCAGTTGTTGTCGCTTAGGTCATCCTTGTTTAGCGTCCTTAAAAAAATGTGACCTAGTTTGAGTTCTGTTTCTGCTTTAAATTGTGAATCATTTCAATTTGCTAAATAGCATCATCAGTCTTACATTCCTCGAGTCAATACACGATTTGCATCTCCTTTTGAATTAGTGCATTCAAATGTTTACAGTCCTTATCCCATTGTTTCCAAATTTGATTATCATTATTTTGTTACTTTTGTTAATGATTATTCAAGAGTTACTTGGCCTCATTTGATGAAAAGCCAATCAGCATTGTTTGATATTTTTTGTGCCTTTCATGTTGAAATTAAAAACCAATTCCAAACACCTATATGCGACCCTTGAAGTGATAATGCTAAAGAATAGTTTTCATCAAAATTTTCTTATTTCTCATAGTTCGGTATAATTCATCAATCATCTTGTGTAGTTACTCCACAACAAAATGAAGTAGCTAAAAAATCACCTATTGGAGGTTGCTCGTGGTCTCGTTTCAAATGAAAATGCCTAAGGTTTTCTGGTCAAATGCGGTTGATACGGCCTATTTTTTAATCAATCGTACACCATTTTCAATTCTTAATGGTCAAGTACCTTTTGTTTCCTTCTCAAACATTGTTTCCTCTCACTCCACGTGTTATTTGTTGCACATGTTCAAGATCATCGTCCTCAGGTTTCTAAGTTAGATCCTTAGCCTTTGAAATGTGTCTTTCTTGGATACTCACAAACTCAAAAAAAAGCTGTAGATGTCTTTCTTTAAGTTCACTCCATTTTTTGGATCTTCTAAGTCTTCTTGCTCAGTCGACATCAAACTCTAAATCTGTTAATGAACATTTTCTTGTACATTCCACTCCTCAGGATTCTCAAGTCTCTTCCTCTAAAACTTAGATTATTCCTTCTATGAAGGATGTTTACTCTTGTAGAGTATAGCCTTCTACCATTAGTGAGACATCAACTACAACGCCTGTTACATACATTCCATCAGCTTCGTCACCCCTACCGACTTCTTCCTCACAAGATCCGATTCCTGTGTCCTCTGCTCTTGATTTACCTATTGCTCAATGAAAAGGTATTCATACTTGCACTCAGAAAGATACCCATGATCACCCTTATCTAATTTCTACCTTTGTGCCTTATTCATCTTTACATGTCTCTTCACAATCCTTTAGAGCTTTGTTGGATTCTATTACTATTCCTCAATCAGTTTCAGAGGCACTTTCCATGATGGGTGGTGTGCTGCTATTGAGAAAGAAATGATGGCTCTTGAGGCTAAATAGACTTGGGATATTGTACCTTTACAACATGTTAAGCAACGTATTAAGTGCAAATGCGTGTTTACTGTGAAAGTTAATCCAAATGGCTCTATTGCTCAATTGAAAGCTCGCTTAGTGACAAAAGGGTATGCTCAAACTTATGGCATCGATGATTCTAAAACTTTTTCTCCTATGGCTAAGATTACTTCCGTTCATTGATTTATCTCTTGTTGCCTCTCAAAACTAGGTTCTTCATCAGCTTGATGTTAAAAATGCTTTTCTACATGGTGATCTAACTGAAAAAGTGTATATTAAGCAACCCCCTAATTTTGTTGCTGAAAGGGAGTATGAAAAGGACAAAGTGTGCCGGTTGAAAAAGTTTTTACATGGATTGAAACAGCCTCCTCAGGCCTGGTTTGGAAAATTTAGTGATGTGGTCATGAAATTTGGAATGCAGTAAAGTGATCATGATAACTATCTTTTATAAACAATTAGATTCATGTTATATTCTTCTGACTGTCAATATGGATGATATTGTGATTACTGGCAATGATAGTTTGGGCATTTCAAAATTGAAGACTTTTCATCAAACCAAATTTCAAACTAAAGACCTAGAAGCACTTTGGTACTTTTTAGGTGTTGAGATTGCTCGAAATAAGCAAAGAATTTTATTGTTACAAAGAAAATATGTGCTTGATCTTTTGAATGAAACAGTCTTGCTTGGGACCAAACCATGCAATACCCCTATGATTCCAAATGTTAGGTTGGATTAAAAGACAGAGAACTACTAAAAGACCCAAAATGATACAAACGATTAATGGGAAAATTGAATTGTCTTACTGAACACAGTAGCACAATAGAAGAGAGAAAATATTTTTTCAGAAGAAAAGATGTTGAATACATTACATACGATTAAGTTATATAGGCTACACATCCTATACAACTGTCGTTCCTTAAAAATAGGAATATAACAAAAACAATCTCTAAAATATCTAAATAAATCTGTAACAAACATAATATGTAAAATATCTAAATAAATCTTTCTATTTTCTACACCCCCTCTCAAGTCGGTGCATAGATCATGCCTAACTTATCAATGAAAGATTCAAACTTTGGTCTAAAATGACCTTTAGTTAGCACATTAGTTGTAACAAATGGCATGCAAATAATTCCATTTTACAACTATTCTTTAATGAAGTGCCTATTAATTTCAACATGTTTAGTACGATCATGCTGGACAAGATTGTTTGCTTATGGTTGATTTATTATCACAAAACAGCCTCATTGGCGCCTTGACATCTAGCTTCAGCTCTTCAAATACTCTTTTTATCCATCACATCACACCTCACATACTCCATTTGCCATGGCTCTAAACTCAACTTTTATACTACTTCATGCAACCACATTCTGCTTTTTTACTCTGCCAAGTAACAAGATTTCCCCATAGGTAAGTACAGTAACCAGTGCGGATCTCCTATCAAAGACTGAACCTGCCCAGTTTGCATTTGTGAATACTTCCACACCTCTTTGATCACCCTTTTTGAATAGCAAGCCTCTACCAAGAGAAATCTTCAAGTACCTTAGGATCTTATATACTGCCTCCAGATGTTCTTCATATGATGAATGCACTAACTAACTCACAACACTAACAGCAAATGCGATATCTGGCCTTGTATGGGACAGGTAAATAAGCTTCCCTAGACATTGATATCGACTCTTATCAACTAGAACACCATCTGAGACATCTCCCAACTTCTGATTAAGATCCATGGGTGTATCACTTAGTCTGCAGCCACTCATCCCTATCTCTTCTAAAAGGTCTAGGACATACTTCCTTTGCAACACCAAAATCTCTCTCTTCGATCTGGCCACCTCCATACCTAGGAAATAGCACAAAGGACTGAAATCCTTAATTTCAAACTCTGATGCAAGACATCTCTTCAACCTGCTTATCTCATCACCATCACTTCCTGTGAGTTATATCATCCACATACACAATCAAAACTGTTACTTTTCCACACTCTGTTTTACAAACATTGTATGGTCAAATTGCCCTTGACTATATCCTTTTCTCCTCACAAACCGGCTAAATCTCTCAAACCAAGCACGTGGAGACTGTTTTAGTCCATAGAGAGACTTTTTCAACTTACAAATCTTTCCTCTAAATTTTTCTTCAAAACCAATAGGGGCATCCAGATAGACCTCCTCTTCCAACTCTCCATTGAGAAAAGTATTTTAACATCCAATTAATACAAAGGCCACCCTAGATTTATGGCAAGCAAGAGTAGTACCTGAATAGTATTTAGTTTTGCCACTGGGGCAAATGTCTCCTAGTAATCAACTCCATAGGTTTGAGTGAACCCTTTCAACACTAGTCTCGCTTTATACCATTCCAAGAACCCATCTGAGTTGAACTTTACTGTAAACACCCACTTGCAACCAACCACCAATTTGCCTTCAAGTAGATGTACTACCTCCCATGTCCCATTTTTCTCCAATGCCTCCATTTCCTCACAAACAAGCTTCTTTCATTCAGGAAGACAAATGTGAAATAAAGACAGAATAAGATGATGACAGGTTTTGTATGACACAAAATTTGAAAGGGGATGTTGAGTACAAGATCTAATTCCTTTCCTAAGAGCAATTGGAAGGTCTAGAGATTGGTCTCAAGATTCAGAAGTTTTACCTAGACTTTCAGACTATGTTTTTCATATCCGTCTCCAAATCAAATTCTTGACCTTGTGGGGGTACAGATACATCTCTATTATTTTGAATCTGTCTACCCTTGGTGTAGATCCTCCCAAACAATCTCTCATCATTAAAGCGTGCCTCATCTATTGTTCTAGTTCCCCCATATCTTGTTCAAGCACTACGGCAGGCTCCAATTCTTTCACATTTAAAGTATTAAGATCAACAATAAACTTAGTGTTTGTCTTAGCCACACTGTCCATTTCGATATCAATCTCAAAAAATGAATCTTCATAATCATTCCCCCCTGAAGAGGAGTGTTAAAAAGATTTTGAGATTCAGAAAACGTAACATTGTCACAAAAAAAATTTTGTTTTTAGATCAAAACATCTATACCCTTTTTGTGTCGGGGAATATCCAAGAAAAACACATTTCAATGCACGTGGATCTAATTTATCTCTATTATGATTGTGAATATGAACAAAAGCAACACACC
>JANHAO010017186.1:0-14071 GCA_026873985.1 Saraca asoca
AAAGTGTAAATAGGGATTAATAATAAGAGGTATATATTGCATAAATTGTATTTCTGATATTCAGTGGTATAAATGTTTAGTTTGGACCACCATGGATTTAATTTATTGCTGCGTATATGGCCCGTATATATATATATATATGTCGGTAGATGCATTGTAGAAACTGATGTTAAGTTATTGTAATATTTATTATATTATAATATGTTTGTGATTGAGTTATGGATACCCAGCAAGTTGTTAATATTTGGTTTGGGCCACTGTATATATATATTTATTTAATAAACAGGTTCTGATGGGCATGTGGCCCTTATTGTGTATTAAGGCCTTGAGTCTAGACGTTCATATTATAGGAGAAATTTTGTCGAATTATCCATAGGAATAGAAGAGTAATTATAGGTCAATATGTATAGTTAGGCTTGTAGGAGGTTTCCTACGGATAACTTTCTACGTCGGTCACGGACCCAGGAATTGGGTCGTGACAGACTTGCTATAGCTAAAGCCTCAATTTGTAGTGTAGCAACATCAATTAGAAACAACCTCTATTTACCCTTCACGTGTAGTGGCAATGATGATGATTAAATTCTTATCTACATTTATTGTAACCCGTTCAAAAAAATTTTACCGATAAATCCTTCAAAAAAAATTTCAAGCTAAAAATGAATTATTTAGAATTAAATCTAAAAGCTTATTCACTTGTTTGCTCATAAGTCACCATACAGATTACAAGATGGTTATTTTTTTACATATCATTCATAATCATTATTATTATTTTTGTAGTGATGATATAATTTCTTTACTTCTAATGACGACAAATGTGTAGTGTGTTAAATTTTAAATTTACTTAAAAGGGAGTAATAAATATGCATTGCACTGTGTTTCTTTGTCAAGTTTTTTTTCCATAAGGTATTTTTTAACAAGGATTTTAATGAGGCAATTTGACTAACAGCTCAAAGAAGTGATATTATCATAAAGAGAGTAATAAATACGCATTGTACTCTTTTCTTTCACTAAGGTTTTTGTCCAACTAGGATTTTTCTAACAAGGGTTTAATAAGATAATTTGACTAACGAAAGGTGAACATCCAAAGAAGAGTGTTATGAATCCATTGAATAATGGATGGTTCACTTTTCATCTCCCACCATGTATATTTCTTATAATACTCTACTATCATACTTAATATTATAGCATCTAATTATATGACTCTTCTAATGATTATAAGCTTATAAATAGGATTCATGTGTCCTTGGACATAGTGAGATTAGTAGTAAAAAGAAAAAAAAAAGATTTATATATATTTTTTTCACATTCTCTGTATTATAAGTTTTTAGTGTTTCATATTTTTCTTAATTTTATAGCAAAGAGAATATTTTTTTTCACTCCAAAAAAAAGTGCAATTTTTGATGAAAAATTCCATCAAAAATTAGTATTTTTGATGGATTTCTGATAAAAAATAGTTGTTGGTGAAATCATCATTGAGAAATTTTTTTGTTGAAAAAAATTCATTAAAAATTGGTGTTTCCGATGGATTTTGAGAGAATGGCTTTTCCATGGAATTTTTTTTCATTTCCTTATAGATAATCCATTAGAAAGCTATCGACAATACATTGAAAAATTCATCGAAAATTTTGTCCTAAAAGTCATCGAAAATCCTTTGGAATAAATATGATTTTTAAAATTTTAATTAATATATTTTTTGAAATTTTATTTTTAATTTTTATTAAAATAATTTTAATTAGTAATAAAAAATTTAATATTTTTTAATTCTAATCTCTAAAAATTAATATTTAATTTATAATAAAAAAATTAAAATATAGTTCACATGAATAGTTATGAATATATAAAATTTGTAAAATAATTCATAAATGATATTATCCAATCAATGATGGATGAAACATATTAATCAAATAAAAATATAAAAATATAACTACAACCTAAAATCAAAGAAGAACTAATCATTAGTCTTTTGATCATAGGTAGCATTATACTACTAATGCTGTTGCGGGCCAATATTGAGCTATCTATGACCTCCAGTTGGTGGTGGTTGAACTGCAGATTGTGGCAATAGATAAATGTTGATGGATGGCGGCTGATAATAGGTGGGGGCTAGTTGTAATAATATGAATGAGAATGAGGTAAAGGAAGAGGCAACAAATGTTGGCTCTACTGCTGCAGCTGAGTCTGAACAAGGTGCTCCTTTCTAGCAAAAATAACTTGCACTTGCTATTACATCTCAACAATAGTGTGTATGAGCTGTTGTAGCGCAACACATGACACGTTCTTCGTGTGAGATGCAGTAGCCGATGCAACCATCCTTACATTGGCTTCAGACCCGAACTCATATACCTATCCCTTCTTGGTGTTGTCCACAGTATCCACCCACAAATCACCATCAGATGGCCCTGCCACATTATTAGTCATGTCCTTAGAGCCCTCAAGACTTTTCTACGCCTAAGTCTGCACGAAGTCCTCCTTCCTTTTATTGAATTCTCTTGTAAATTAAAATAATTAATTATTTGATATTATAAATGTAATATTTTTACTACCAAGCATACGATACATTAATAACAAAAATTTAAGTTGAAAGAAGTTGCTTATATAAGATTATGTAGCTTGACGCAAGACCTACTGACCACTCTTCTAGGTGTGGGTGAAGCAGAACAAGCTGCTTGTAGGTAGCTCGACCCCTATCTCGGTTATGTACATAATATGAACAATTTCATGGATAATATAGATTGTGGTAAGAATATAACTACAATAGTGTAAATGGCATAAATAACATTAAGTTAAAATAACATTAGCAATTGCAAGCGATGCTCTATTATGGGTATGGATATGCCAATATGTAGAGAGGAACTTTATCCAACTGCATCTGAGGTCCTGTTCCTTTTTGTAAGAAAAGTTCCATTTCTAATAATTATACAATTAAAAAACAATGAAATCATCAAATAGTTAGATAATAGTTTAAAAAGAGGAAATTTAAATCATAAACAAAGTATGGAAACTTTATCCCAAACTTCGCATATCGCAACTTGTGGGTGGGATCTGGAATACTTTTCTACATAAACCATATACCCTCATATTTGCTCATGATGATGTGATGTATAGTGCCTATTAGTTTATGAGTCAGGCAAAACCTAATTAATAAATAAAAGTAAACATAGTTAAAAAAATTAAAAAATAAGGTTCATAATCAAGAATATATAAACATTTTTTATGTGGCATAATAGTTTCTTCAAGACCAAGTACAGGTACCTTAAGAAGTAAAGGTTGAGGTGCATATAACATATGATCATCCTGGTAAGCTAACAATTAAATCATCTGCTAGAATCAACTTAGGTGCATATAACATATGATCATCCTGGTGAGCATGTTCTATTGTGTGTTCATCCTCAACTATTCTGCGAGGCTTAATCTTTATAACAACCCACCAATCTTGCTTATCTCTTTTTGTTCGTAGGTATGGCGCATAATACACTTGTATAGCTTATTGTGCAATGATAAATGGATCACACTTGGCATATCATCTTGTATGTTTGATTTAAATTATGTTTTATCGAGGTTGTAGTTTCATACCATAACCTAACAAATAATCAAGCCACTTATAATGGAAAATTACCACTATTTTGATCAACAATCCTATATAATTAAGTTGTACAATCTTTTTGAAAATGTCATAAAAGTCATCTTCCTTTGTTATGATATTCCCTGTGCCCTTCACATATATTCCATTGTTAATTATTTTATTCCCTTGACTCCATTAGTGTGTTTGAAACTTATACCCATTGACAAAATGTATTGGAAATGTTTTGACTACCCTTAAAGGACCTAAAGCTAAATCTAATAGATGACCACACCATTTGAGAGATTGTGAATTTAAGAATAACACAATTTTATTTCAAAATTTCATCATACAATTGTCAATAATATGACATAGAAAAAGTAATTATTAGTTATACTTACAAAAGAGTGAAATCAAGAAGCAAAATGAACATTGGTCGTTGCTTCGATGTCTTCATCTTGCATATTTGGATACATAGTCTTTAACCAATGAACAAACACACTACAGGGAATAACCTGGTAGAAAGATCTATTCAAACTTGAATTTATCCAGGGAATATTTTATTCCATTTAGTGCAATTTCTTTTCTTACAAGACCATTAAGCACAATTCCCTAAAGAATTGGCTAAACTCAGTTAAAGTCTT
Source organism: Saraca asoca (assembly GCA_026873985.1). Classification (NCBI taxonomy): domain Eukaryota; kingdom Viridiplantae; phylum Streptophyta; class Magnoliopsida; order Fabales; family Fabaceae; genus Saraca; species Saraca asoca. The sequence goes on from JANHAO010017186.1 coordinate 4,204, forward strand.
CCATACAGCATCTGGGAATCTAGAAAAAGCAACAGGAAGCAATATTTTCATGAAAATATGATAGTTATAGCTTTTCATACCAAGTATCTTACCATCACCTATATCGACATACTTATCCAATTTCGAGGCAAAACCATCAGGCATCATTAACTCCTTGGCTCACTCAAAGATTGTCATTTTCTCATCCAAGCTTAAGGTGTAGGAAGCTTTAGGTTTATATATTTTTCCATTTGTAGCCTCTTTAAACTCAAAATCCCTTTTTCTATAGTATTTTAGCAAATCCAACCTTGCTTTAATATTGTCTTTAATTTTCCCTTTAACATTCATCACTATATAAACAAACATTATCAAAGATGTTCTTCTCTATTATCAAGGTCAAGAACATATATGAGGTCATCATACACATATTTGAAGGCAAATTGTAAAAAGTGACTATTATTGGCCAACATGAATACTGTACAATGTTATGATTGAATAGATTGAATCCATTAAAACATAACCCAAGTTTTACATTTTGAGGTCACTTGTAAACTCTGACTATTTTTGTTTAAATTATTTTCAAGCTTTTCCATCCGAATAATGACACAGAGCGCCCCTTTTCCTTTCGATTATCATGATTCCATTTAATATGAAGAGCTGACTTCATCAAAGCATACAACCTTTGCAACATAAAGATTAAGGATAGATAATACCTTCTCTTGAAAGGAATTTTTTTGCTATTTTAGTCTGTCCTCTATTCTTTATATCAAGGCAAACCGCAAGTTTTACATTTTCTATCAAATTTTGCCTCTTTGTAGAATAATATACACCTTTTCATACAATAGTTTATTTTCTAATGCTCTAATCCTAACTTCTTTGTTAACTTCCTTATTTCATAAAAGTTAGGAAGAACAACGTTATCAGATGAGTGTGTCTTAATCATAAATTATATAGTCTGATCAAAAGAATTTTATAGTAAGTTAAAGTCAGATTTTATGCTTAACAAACATCCTTACTGTTAATGATAACTCTGACTTGTTAGTAGAACCTGTCCATAATGGTCTATGTACAGCTTCTAACATTTCATAAAAATTCTGGACATCCCTATCTAGAGACTTTTCTACATTGCATTTAAAATGAGTTACAACGTTTAGCCAACCAACATCCAGTATTATGTTCTCATACCTATTACTTACATAATACAAATCCCATGTCATACAACTTTTCTTTTTCTATAGATCTCTCCTCACCATAATCAGTCTATCACCAGTAATCATATTTAAATTTAAATCAATACAAATCAATTTTAACCATCAGAAGGTAAAATTTTTTTATATTTATGTTTAGAGCTCGAACACCTTATTTGACCATCATATAAATAAATTAGTTATGTTTTTGTAAAATTGATAAATTCTTCCACTTCATTAAGAAAATCTATCTTCTATCTATTATGTTGCAAAAGAAATCTATCATACATCTATCTATGATGTTTTGAAATTTTCATATTCTATTTTTCTAAATTAATTGAAATATGAGAAAATTACTATATAAGTACGAAGATATATAAGAGAAACTATTTATGAAATTTCCATATTTGTAAATAGTTTCATTATTATATTTTCTCCTTCTTAGTAAATAATAAATAATAACTGAATCTATTTATGAAATTAATAATTAATATCTATAAGATAGTTACTAATTTTAAAATTTAACAAAATCAAAATATATATAATTTTTAAAAACAAAATAGATTCTAACTCAAAATATACATAATTCCTAAAGTATTATCAACAATACTATTAAGTATGTCATCTAACTACTTAATGCTACATAATCAAATTCAAAATATATATAATTCCTAAATATAATTCAATAGATATGATTAGTCAATCTTAATTCAAACATATAAGAAAATACAACTAATAATTAAAAATTAACTCCTACAACATGAAAAATTGTCAATAATTAATCAATTAATAATTAAAAATATATACTAACCTAAACAAGAAAAGTGACAAAAAAACACAGACAAACTAAAACCCAAAACTACATAAAGCAAAATAAGAAAAGTCAATTAAATCATGAAACATGTAATAATTAAACAAAAATAATCAGTAAAAATGTAAAGAAAAGTAATTAGAATAATTTAATTGGTTTAAATTTGTAAAAAAATGCCTTAAAAGTGCAAGAATCCATATGAAAAAGTAAAAAAGAGCTCTAATATAGTATAGGAAGGAGAAGAAAAGGAAAATAAGTAGTAGATCACGCATTCAATAGTTAAATTTTTTTTCAAATTTTTGATAGATTTTTTCATTAAAAATCTGTTGTACGTTAAATTTTGTCAGAAATAGCAAGTAAATTTTTTTAAAATTTATCCCTATTTTGCGATAAAATTTTTAATAGATTTTAACGTATGATGACTTTTTGACAAATTTTTTTAAATATTTCTAATAAATTATAATAGTAGGTTATCAACAACATTTTTAATTTTGGTTGAATTTTTCACTAACATTTCTGATAAATAAATTCATTAGAAATTTTTGTTAAAAATTGTGTAAATTTTTTTGTAGCGAATATTACGAGCCAACTAATATCAAGCTGATTTTCGCAATTTTAATTTAATGACTATTTGTAGATTATACTAAGCATCGAATGTGGATGTGATATATAGTAGCAAATTTATTATTATGTGAATGTTGTAAATGTTTTTTCGGAGAAAATGGAAAGCGAAGGAAATGTTGTCATTCCGAGAAGCAAACAAGATTTTATTAAGTATTGACTGTTTTGTAATTCATGACTCTTTTGCGAAGAATAAACTACTTATGTTACAACTTTATCTTATTTAAATTATTTACTAATTTTATCTTTTCATATGTTGCAACTTTATAAAAAAAAAGAAGAAAATACTTGGAAGATATTAACATCTATATTAACCTTACGTAGTTTCAAAATTTTATATTAACCCCTCTTAAAAAATGAAAAAAAAAGTAACATTACTAAACTCAAATTTTAGTTTTTATCAGCCACCTTTTAATCATTTTAGTTTAATTAAAAAATTTTAATCAAAAAATATATAAAATATTTTATATTATTATTTTAATTCAAACATTATGGTTATTATTATTTTTTTTATTATTCTACTTACAGCAAATTCAAATTTGAGTTCAAATATATTCTTCTTAAAAAAAAGCATATATAAACTTTAAAAATATCAAAATATTCACATAATTTAAATAAAATTTAAGTGATATTTGAATACTTTCTCTTGTAATTTATAAACAAATATAAATAAATATATCAACTTTAAGTTAAACCTTTCAGAAAACGTTGGGGCACTCCTTGGTCATGGTGAATTGTCAGAGCCCCGAAATGCACATCCCAGTTATCATCAATTTGTGGCTCACAGCCAAAACTGAGCAAAAATCGGATCAGGTACAGCAAGGTGCAGGCACTGCATTGCTTGGATGCTCTCGTAGAATTTCAATTTGAACTAAGATACATACACAATCCGACAAGAATATTTAGATCACATTTTTTTATATACATGAAACTTATAGATGATTCTAAATGTATCTTTAAAAATGTCTTGGTACTACTACTCATGATAATTAAGATTAATTTTTGCAAATTCAAGAACAAATATACATATAAGATATTTTTATTCCTTGCACTTTTTTTTTTCTAAATGACATTGATAATCATGGAACTATCATAAAAACACAAAATTGTTTCAGAAAAGAAAAAAAAAAGAAAATTATGTTATAAAAAAATTATTTTATTTTACTTTTTCTATTTTCTCAACTTCCAAACTTTAATTTCTTGTTAGATTTTTATCAACAATATGTTTCCCATATGTCTCTATAAATGTACAAGTACTTGATTTTTGTGGCCACACTTCGAGGATAAACTAAACAAAAGCGCGCTTACCAATCGTTTGAAACAATGCCTCAAAGCAAACAATAGTGATTTTACGGGCTGATTGGTAGCGCAGAAATTGCGCGGAAAAGAAAAGTTCCGCTGAAAACAAACGCGGAAAATAGTTTTCCGCTGACTGGCTGGAGCGCGGAAAATGTGCGTAAAGGAAAAATAGCGGAAACATTTGTCGTGGGGCCCGCCAGTTTATTTTCCGCACAAATGTGCGCGGAAAACGCAGGAAAAATGCACAGTAACCCCCATTTTTTCCATTTTCGCTGTTTCAGCCCGAGCAACCTCCATTTTTCCCATTTCTGAGTTTCAGCCCCGCCAAACTCCATTTTCCCCATTTCTCTCTTTCAGCTCGACCGCAGCCACCGCCGGTGCCAACCCAGTTCCCTCCGCCGGCCGAAGCTTCCCCAGGCCGCCGTCGTCCTCCTCCGGAGAAGTCTTTCACCGCAGCTCGCCTCCGTCGTCGTCATCGTCGTGCACTGCTCGCCGAACCCAGCCATCTCCGGTGGCACCGCAGATCCGTCCCTGTTTATGGATAAGTCAAGCAGTCAATTTGCTTCATCAACATGTCCAGTAACGTGAAAGAAGCTTCTGCTTTAGCTGATGAAGTCAAAGAAGCATTCATTTAATTTAAAATTATCCTATTTAAGCATAAAAAGGAAAAGTAAACCGGAAACTTAACAAGTTATGTTGCGCTCTGTGTTGTGGGCATATATTTAAAAAAATAAGAAAATAATTTATATGGTTAATTTTTTTTTTCATTTGCAAAGTTACTTGTTTACATTGAATTACACATGAATATTTAAAAAATGAAGAGAAATTATTAATCATGTAATTTGTTTTAATATTTGTTTCATTTTTATTATAATATAAATTATTTTTTTCTCTTTTTTTATTTATTAATCAAGTTAGTATATTATATATTTTTCATGTTTGATATATTTCAAACAATTAGAAAAAAATAATTTATATGACTAAATTTTTTTTTCAATTATAAAGTTACTTGTTTACATTGAATTACATATTAATATTTCAAAAAATGAAAAGAAATTATTAATCATACAATTTATTTTAATATTTATTTTATTTTTATTATAATATAAATATTTTTATTCCTTTTTTCTTTCCTTTCATTTTCCTTTAAATCAATTAACAAATTTCCCTTTTCTTTCCTTTCTTTTTCTGCCCTTTCCTTTTCTTTCCTCTACTTTTTTCCTTCCTACCAATCCGGCCCTTAATGTCAAATTTAGAGCACGCACATCAATCATTTTAAAGACAAGGAATTTTTGTTATTGAAAAAATCATAGAAAAGTCATCAAAATTGACCCAAAAACAACTTTGGTGGGGATACCTTTCAGAAGATATAGTTCAATTTGGTTCCATTGTAGTGCGAAATCCAGTAATATAAAAGATTGAAATGTTAATTTCAAACAGTGGCCTTCACTATAAAACGTATTGCTCGGTGCAAAGACTTTTCAAGGACTCTGAAATCAGCCAGTCCATGTGGCCTTGTCGATTGTTCATACCAAAACTGCCTACACAAACCATTTTCTCATTATCTTGCTCATGGATATGGGGGGTGTTATTTTCATTTTCATTAATGTATTTCTCATATTGAAGAGAAATAGATACATAATATTTATATGTAATATGATTTAAAATTCATTTTATTTATCAATAAAATATTATATTTATCTTTTTTAACATGATTAAAAAAATAACCAAAAAGAAAATGAGAGAATTCAAATCCCTTTTTCATAGGACATTAATTTTTAAATAAAAATATATTTAAGGAATTTATAAAAAAAAAATTAATATCATGATCATGCAAGAATTACTCTATTCCTTCTTTTTTATTTTTATGCTTTAGAAAATAATTTTTATTCCTTTTCATCTTTATATTTTTTTAATATAATTTTGGCATACTATTTCTAATAAATACTTAATCATTTCACATATTGAATAATTTTAAATAAATAATAAATTAATAAAATATAAATCTTTTTTTCTAAAATTGAAAATATTTAATATTTTCTTTAATTCTTCTACATCTACCACAAATCATGGAAAGTTTTATTAAAAAAAAAAAATAGCGCATAGCATTGCTCCATTTGGGATCCCTAAATTTTTTATTTGTCAATATCCTTTAATTTCTAAAAAATAAAAATATAATCTTTTTTTATTTTAAGATCCAAAAATTTTTATTTAAATCAACTATTTCAATATAAAAAATATTTTTATACTATTCATCTTTTAAATTTATGTTGTCAATTTATTTTTTAAAATTGAAAATCCATCTCCCTCAGTGTCATTTATAGGTCGGCAGAGGAAGGTGCATTGCACCGAATCGAATTTTGCAATCATACATGTGTGACTTCTAAATAGTGGGTCCTTGTGAAAGGACTTCTCTCTGCCTCCAAAGACTTGGTCTCAAGACTCATGAGTATGGAGATCTTTGAAGATCCATGCATAATATAGAGGCCGTTTGTCCCATCTTCGTTTCATACTAAGCATGAAAGCTTGATTTCATGATTTGATATTCTGCCTTTTTCTATTTTTAAGAAAGAGGAAATGAATCGAATCTAGGACCTTTATTTTAATTTCCCTAATTTGTTATCACTTAGATGAGCAAGAAGACTAAGACTCGTATACTACCAATACCCTTATAACATATATGATAATTTGTAATTTTGTGTTGATTAAATTACTCTACTACTACTTAAAATTTTATTCAATTTTTAATTAAGTTTTATAATTCAAAAATTTGGAATTACATTGTTATATTTATTTTTATTTGAATATTTTTTATTATTTTTTATTTTAGAGAGGACTAAATATAATAAATTTATATTTTAAAGGGATAAAAAAATATAATTAAATCAAATATTAATATTAATTTTTATTTTCTATTCAAACAGAAGTTAGATTTTGAAATAAAATCGATTTGATTTTAATTTTAAGAGAATCAGAATAGAATTTTATTTTCAAATGAACTAAATGCGATTAGTTAATGTTTTAGAAGATAACAAATTATAATTAAATCAATTTTTTATATATACATTATGTATTAGATTAAATAATTTATAATATAATGTGTCTTAAAAAATTGAATGAAGAACCAATTATTCACTAATTTTTATTTATTTATTTATTTATTTATTTATTCTTACCCTTTTTATCTTATAAATAACTTATTATATTACCAATATTTTCTATTCTAAAGTTTTGTATCAATCTTATTCCCGAGTATAAAATTTCCCTTATTTTGTGATTTTGTACAACTCAAATTAACTTATTTAATGGTCCGTTTACTTATTAAAACTTTGAAAAGTACTTTTATCCAATCACTATTATAACTAATAAATACTCAATACCGACTCACAATGAGCCTTTTTTGCAACTACCTATGTCAATTTGCCATGCTTACGTGGTTGAATGTGACGACTTGAATCTTAAGAGAAGTAATTAAGGAGGTTAAATAGGGTTTGAAAAAAAAAATTAGGACCATCCCACGTAGGTCAGGCAAATTATATGTCACTTTCTATATTAACAAAAATTATATTATTTTTAATGTAATAGTATGTGTCCTTAATATGATATCAGATATATATCTTTAACAAAATTAGAATAAAGTTGAAAGATAGTATAAAAGAAAGTGACCTAAATGAGATAAGATTAAGTGATCTTAGGCATTCTATTACCATAAATTAAGTGTAATTTTTATACATTTTAACTATATATTATATAATGTAATTATTTTTTTAATATTTTTTACTTTTTATAAAATTTTATAATTACTTTTTCTATTATTTTTCTTTCTTCTCATTTTCCATTCAATCAACCAAAAAAAAATTATTTTCTTTTCTTTCTATTTTCTTTTTCTTTCCTTTCCTCTCACACCCAAGCAGGGTTGAAGTTTCTAAATGAAAATTCGATGAAAGTACTAATATTAATTAAAGGGCCACGTGATGTTACGTGAGCATTGCTTTGTCAGAAGGTAATCGAAAACCTATCGGAAATAAATAAATTTTTTTCTAAGAGGTATTTAAAAAATTTTAAAAATACTCTTCATTGATTAATTAATCCTAAAATTTCATAAAAAATTAATTTTAATATTTTTTAATTCTAAGTTTAAAAATTAATATTTAATTAATAATAAAAAATTAAATATACAATGTATACAAATAATTATGAATATATAAAATTAACTAAATAATCTATAAATTATATTATTTAAATTAAATGATATATAAAATATATTATTTAAATAAAATATATAAAAATATAATTACAATTCAATAATAGAGAAAAATTCATCAATCTTTTGATTTTAAATAGCATTCTCCTACTGTTACTATTGTTGCTGATCAATGAATTATCCACTATCTTTAGTTGATGGTGATCAAATTGACTGTAGCGATAACTGCGATCTCAATAGATGAGGGCGCCAGTAATTTGCAGGAGATTAGTGATAGCGATATGGAATTAAGGTTTGGACTTTGCAACACAACTTCAAAGTCCCAGGATTGGCAATTTCCTCATATTGACTTTGTTCAGTGTTCTTCAGCTATTTGCGGAGACATAAAGTTTGATTCCAATGTATCTCTAAGTAACTCCATAGAAAATTTGGTTAAGTAAATTATAAATATATGGTCCCATTAAGAATATTGGTTAAAGGGTATTTAATTATATTAAAAATATAAATTTTTTTAAAAATTATATACTTCTGTTTCATTCATTTTTAATTTTTTTTTACGAATTTTAGAATAATAAATTAATTAAAAATACATATATTTTTTAAAATTTTATATTTTCAATATAATTAAATTACAAACGTCTAAATTTGTTCACCATCAAGACTACTGGCTTTTCAAATTCAAGATTGTAATGATTAAGCCCCAATGCATTGAATAAGTTCAACTATTTAACTTCTCAAATTAGAACTATTAAATGGATGTATCTGACCCGTCCACGGATCCGTCATAAATAGATCAAATTGGAATGGGTTTATAAAAATTACAAACAGTACAAATAACAATCTGAATCTTAAAACTTGTGGTTTATAGATCTAACGGACCTGTCCTCGGACTTTCTTTTGTATTTTATAAACTATTTAAAACCTTTTAAAAATAATTTTAAGCATAAAATAATAATCATAAATTCTAAAACCACATATTTAAGACATTCTCAATATTAAAAAAGTTTGTAAATATTAAAAACATTCCAAGAAGATCTCGTGCGGGCACACCTGACGTAATCAATTACTAAGTCCAAAGCAAATAATACCTCATACGAGACAGATTACTTCGACCATCATCATTTGACACGTCCAGTGGAACCCCTTGTCTACACCACACACAAGCCCACCCGATCTGAGGGGCTTATGTTGATGCCAAAAAGTAGCATAGGGTGAGAAGAAGTCCTATATTGATGAGAAGTCGAGTGACTTTATACTTTATAAGGTAAGCGTTCACCCTTCCCAAATGAGGTGTCTTTTAGAGAGAAAGAGTGCAATGACCCAGCCATAAAGAATAAAATCGTGCATGCACACCTAGCGCACTTAATTGTTAAGCCAAAAGCAGATAATACAAAAACATATTTTACACATTTTATCAATTCTTCAAGGAAAATAAAGAAATTATAGAATCTCCACCTTTTAACATATCCAAATTTAAAAATATGAGAATATAATAAGAAAAAAAAGACTTATCGTGGACTATTGAGTTTGGTTCGTGCATACCACGAACCTAGCAGATTGGATTAGTTTGGGTCTACACTTTAGTAGATGCTAATTTTGCAAGTTTGCTTGGCCAAGTTAAGGGGAAAGAGGCCGTGAGTTTCAAAAACTTTTCTTCCTCTTGGTTGAGCAAACTTCTCATAGATCCATTGGTGTGAGGTCTCAAAATAACCTAGATCAAATTTAGAGTAGAAGAAGAGCTCACTAACCTTTAGTCCAGCTCTTGCA